>JAQGCH010001006.1:0-18017 GCA_034699485.1 Nanhermannia elegantula | reverse complement strand
TCAGGACTAACACTATAGTCAACACTCAATATAGGAATTCCTGTGAAAATAAAACACAAATATATAAAATGAGAATCAGGTGATTCACTTACAAAAGCCCCATCAATATGAAGAACAACAGAGTTGTGATGTTCAGAGTTCTCGCTCTTTAAAAGACGGCAACGAATATATATGCGTTCACTATTGTTGTTGCGCTCGCTTTCGATCACTTCAGCCTTTGAAGCATTAATTTTCCAAATAGTTTGCCTCTCAATAAACACATCTTTTACACGCTTTGGTTCCGCTCTTAAGATAGTCTTTATGAGACTTAATTCAGTTAAACCCCAAAGACTTTTCACGAACTAAAACACAAAAACAATTAATACAATAAACCGATTAACACAATAATGAATACCTCAACAGTTGCATTTTGCGCAATATGAGCCACAGTGTGCGCTACAACAATGCAGTGTTAATCATAGTGAATGTATAGAAATATACTACTTTGTAAATATCATACCTCTGTACGATTGGTCCCATATGTTCTTTGAAGATTCCGATGTCTGTCCTATGTATTAGAGAAATAATAACAAAAATGAACTGCCATTAATGTAGTGAATGCATACATTGTGCACCTCCTCGATGGACATAACTGTATTTTGTTTCACATAAGATATTAAGAAACATAAAAATTAAAACAATATAAGGCTATACAGCAAAATGGTTTACGTATTGTTGAGTTAGGTGCTATTTTTCTATGTGTTCTAATAGAACAGCATTAACTACAAAAAAGCATATATTTAATTACAATAATTATTTAAAGTGGTTATGGATTTCAACTTTTATTTATTAACAGTGAAATAATTTTAAAATAATAGTTTTTTCATTAGCCGAACGTTTTCGATCTAAACTAAGATCATGTTCAGGGCTATTAAGATGTTAATGAAAGATATAAATGTTAAACAGATATCTATAACAGTTATTTATGAGTACAATAATTATTTGTTTGTTTTCACTATGATTTAACGCGAGAACGCGATAATTAGTATAATAAGGTTTAAGTTAATGTTAAATAATCAGGTGTTGATAATATGCGCGCTAAACCTTAATTAATATTTAATTAACCTTAATTAACACTTCGAGTATTGCATCGTTGGCTCCGGTATTGAATTTTGTATACCGAAGCCAACAATTGAAATGAATAGTAGCTTTTATGGCGATTAAAAAAGTCCCCTTTTTACTTATATAAATGAATCGATCGATTATATCGATTATTTGTCCAAGAATTTGAAAATATAAATAAAAGTAAGCACTATTACATTTGGCAGAATAGAGTAAACTTAATATTATTAATGGAAATAAGTTTAAATCATAGAAGCATTTAATTTATACTTATATACTGTTGTTGACAACAATTCATATTTTTTGTTTATCAGTTATTTTTGTAAATTCTGTCGTAAATTCAAAATTATAAGAATCACTTTACAGATAAAATAGTTTCTTAAGAATTTAGAGTTAGTGACTGAATGATTGAAAAAGCAAATCCATTACGGGATAATTTTTCAGGATTCAAATGCATTCTATTTACTCACAGATTATATGGATTATCATATAATGGCTATAACTTGAAATCTAAATGGTCAAGAATTTTGGTTTCACTGTGGAATATATTATTACCTATCCTTTACATTTTAACAACTGTTCTATTATTTAACGAATGGCTGGGTGATCTCAAATTACAAGAACACAAATCAAAATTTTCTTTAGTTAACACAGTATATAAAGTTTCGTTAGTTAATCATTACTTTGAAGTATGTTTTATTTATTTAATTATTCTTATAAAAGGGGATAAAATTTTAAAATGGATTGAGTATAAGATAATCCCAGAATATCGGACGGATGACCGTTTAATTGGGTACTTGATTATTGTCATACAGATATTAATCGCATGTTTTTTTACTGGTTATTATTTTGTGTTAGATCTTATTTATTCAAAACCATCGCCTTTCAAAGTATTAATTACATTATTGTTGAGTCCATTGGATTTAATGGCACCGCTTTCAATAATATCTCTAATTTATTATAAGAGTAAAGTTATTTCTATGCAAATTAGTTATTTAAGAAAAAATTTCATTTCATATAATTTGGCCAAAATTTACTTTATTTTAGTAAAGCTTAAGGAGAACATAACTGAGTTGAATAAATCATTTTCACCAATTCTTTTAACTATTATTTTGAATAGTTCTTTAGTTATAATATCTGCTATTTGTATGATTACAATTAATTTGAGTACATTGAGTATGTATTCGTTACTTATTTATTTGAGTACAATGTTGATGCACTTTAATTATATAATATGCTTATGTTATTTTTGTGGCACAATTCCTGATACTATTCAATCATTTGCTCAATTTATTCAAAATAATGTGAGCAGTGATTTATGTTCAGATCGTATCAAAAATGAAAGCAAAAAAATTTCAATTAAACAAAACTTACAATTGATATTAGATATAAGCAAACAAATATCGTTGAGTGCCTCCACACTTTTCGAAATCAATTTCTCAACAATCTTATCAATAATAGCGGCCATCATTTCATATTCTGTAATATTAATTCAGACAACAGAATACCAGTAGAAAAGCATTTGTTTAATAAAATTCCAATTAATTAAAGCATAATTAAAGTATAAGATTTCAGAGAGTTTTTTTGAAAATCACACTTTTCTATAACTTTATTATAAAGAGAGTAAATAAAACTATAACTGCTTTTCAATTATAAACTTAAGACACTTCTGATAGTAAAGTGTCTTAAGTTTATCATTGAAAAGCAGTTATAGCTTTCTTTACTAGAGTTATATTAAAGATATAGAAAATTGCGATTTTCAAAAAAAAACTCTGATTTAAAATATTATATGTATCTGATGTGTATATATTTCTATATTTTAAAGTTCATTTGTGAGAATCTTATATTTTATAAAATTAATCTATTTGCTTTGTCTTTACTTAACCTTATAATACATGAGTTCTTTGTAAAAACACTTTTATGTCAGACAAATAAATAATATTGAAATACAACGTATTATCAAAATTTTGAATAAATAAAACAATTAAAGTTCTCTAAACAATCATAAAATCATTTTGTTATTCAAATTTATTATAACCAACATTTCATTTATTTAATAATAATAAATACAACAGAACAATGAGATGACTCTTGTTTCTGAAAATTTATTCTTTGAGACACTCGTTTCAATCAAAATAAGAGAGTATGAGATGATTAATGCAGAAAATGATGGAACAGATGAAATATGAATCTTGAAAAGTGCCCACACAGTCAAACCAACTCAAGAGCAATACATATTGAGATGCGTTTTCTTTTCCTGATTCGAGCATTTTTTCTTCACATAATTTACAATTTGTCAACACTTTTAGGTATAATATCACGAATAAAACACAAATAAACCAATAAAATATTGTAATCTATTAAACCTAATATTGAATAAAAAAATGTATTCTTAAAGTCAGTATCAATTAAACAAAGCAATGATATGTCAACAATAATAAAGCTAAATATCATTATTATTATTGCAAATGATATCAAATCATCGAATTCTTTAACATATTCTCTTAAGTCAAAAAGAAGTTAAGTTAAGTCTAAGTCTTAAACTTAAAAGTCTTAAAGTCTTAAATGGTTAATATGTCAAAAAGAATTTTATGAATTGTTATAATTTTTAACTGAGATATAGTTTTGCTAACGTTTTCTAAATAACATGATATGATACAACTTTCATAACCTATAAGTGCTAAAGCAGTAGACAAAGAGAAAAGATCGTCTACATATCTAACAAATGAAAAGCGAAAGTATTTTAAATAGAGAAGAACCTGAAAAATATTCGCTAATGAAATATTTGACTTTCAATTATAAAGATTTTGATTCCAATTCTTTTCTCTTGACCAGAATCAAAAGAAAACTTTGAATTTGAAACTAATTTAAATAACTTTTTTCCTAAGCATTTAAAGTAAATTTATTTTATATGTTAACAGAAAATATGAGATTAGCGATGAATTTCTTACAATACTCATTATTATTGATTTGCTTTTCTCTTCAAAGAAGTCAGTTTTTGTTATAATCGATGAACTCAATCACTTAATAGATGAACAGCCAATTTGTTATTATTAATAAATTCCGTAAAAAATGATTAAACGTAAAGGCCGGCTCATTTTCTCTGTTCCAATCTTTTCACCAAAATATTCAACACCGAAAATTAGATGCAAATTAATTAGATATTTGACACTAGTTTTTGAGTTTTGAATACAAATATTATTATAAACTTGTGCCACATTTAGACAACTTTAATAAATTTAATTTATAATATGTGTTCAAATAAATTATTAAAAGCTTTTGTTGAGCATTTGTTTTCCTAAACATCTAAATTACATAAATATATGGGAGAATCAATTTAATATTTTAATTTAATGGACAAATCTTAAAATTACTGCTTTCCTGATATTTGTAATATTTTTATTTTTAAAAATTTAGAAATGTTTTATGTTCTATGTTTTATTGAGTACATGTAAAAACTTAATATTGTTATAATTATCACAATAAAAAGCATTTTCATGAATGAACAAATTTATATTTATACAGAAATATTGTCATAAAGATGGACTTCAATTATTTTACAGATAGGTTAAAGATGTGACATAAGTAGAAAATCATTGATGTAAATAAATTTGTGAATATTTGAATATTTATGAAATATGTGAGTATTTTACTGAAATGAAACTCGATTTGCATAAGGGAATGACTATTCCATTCTGTTATCTCATTACCTCTGAATAGATTTAAATTTTGGGAAACAATACAGTTGCTTAACATCTATTTAATTGATTTATTGAATTCATTTGCTAACGCTAGAGGTAAACATATTCTCAAAACCTCTGGCCCGACCTCAAAAAACTAAAAGCTGGAAACGCCCAAAATTTAAATTCTGAATACTTGTATATCCTTTTATTAAAGCTATGCTCTGCTCTTAAGGTAAAGCATAAATTAAAATGCTATTAAATCAAAGTTAGATCTAATAAATAGCAATTATGAACTTTTGCTGAGTCTAAATTAATGTTCTTTCGCTTAATGTTAAACCGGTATAATTCTAATTTCTTCCATTTGTTAAAACAAAAGTGAACCAAAGTTTCAAACATTACAGTTAAGAATAAGATATAATTCATATCAATGCTGTATGTTTTGTATTGTATTGCATAGCATATCATAGCATTCTTTCAAAGCATACCACTACAAACTTTTATATTAAGTTTTGATGAGACACTGTTATTATTGGGCTCATTCCGGGTTCGGAGTTTTTCGAGCTTTTTCGGGCAGACTATTCCAGTCAAGTCCGCTTCACATTTTTAATATTCGGCTACCAGAAAAAGTTTGCTAAAAGACTATTTTAGCTTGAACCTGAGTCCGCCAAAACCATCCGTAGCTCGATGTTTGTCTCTAATTAAAGCAATATATAATGAGTTTTACTACTTATTTGCATTAGTCCTTCAAAATAAACTACTTTTGCGGATACAATAATAAGGATATTAAGCACTCAATTTTATTAAAAAAATAGTCAATATGTTACTAATTCTTTATCACTGTAACTGAATACTTATACTTAATGAAATGGATTTTTAATTATTTCGCTCATCAAATAAGTTATATTTAAGTTTCTCATAATTTATTCATAATTTCTAATGAAATACTAAATAATATATTAAATATTATGTAAAATATAAAATAATGAATTCAGTTTCAGAGCTTATTATAATTTATAAATATAGAGTAACTTTTTCGGCGTAAAAAATAATAAATTTTAGAGAATAGGAGTTTTATTCATTTCGTATTTAAAAAGCAGTTACAAAAGTATTGATACCAAACAATTAATAATAATGTGTAAGTCTTTCTTCGATGTCTCCATTGAAATACAATTGCATTCTGATTGTGTCTGAATTGATGCGAGTTCTTTTGATTGTAGACTTCAGAAACTTCAAGAAACAGATCCTTATAATAATTGAAATCCTGAATGAGTTGAAATTTTTTGAAAGGAGAAAAAATGTGAAGTTTTTTAGTGTTTTTCTATGCTATTTTTCGAAAAATTGGGTTTATTCGGCGTTATTTCAAGAAAATAATCGTTACGCCAAAATTTTTTATGGGATTCGACGGCAATACTCGGATTATTTGGCATCACGCAAAAAAAGTTACTTTATACTTATAAGCAAATATATAGTAACGAATTGCAGCTATACTTAATTTTAAATATACAATTTTTATTTATTAATTTTTGCAAAAATAAATTCCCTTAAAAAACTTGTTAATAAAACATGAATAGTAGTAAACTTGTGCAGTACTGTAGTATTATAGCTTGCAAATCACATTATGGTCAATCCAGCTGATAAAAAGCGTAATAATATACTGTACATCTCCCACATCAAATGAAAATTTTTGGTCAGATGATAAAACAGTTTATTTTTAAATTATTCTTTTAAATCTTTAATAAGTTAAATAAATTTTTAATTCAAAGTTTTACAATGGTTTTCATTTTACAGAACTTGTTGTTGTATTTGAGATGTTATTTAAATGCTCACCAATAGACTTAAGAGATATTATAACTTATGAAATTTATGAGAGAGCATCGGCTGGAAAATTATAGACGACCCCGCCATCGATGACTAGGTTGACTCCAGTTATGAATTGAGCGTCAGTTGAGGCTAAGAATGCAACACCTTTTGCAATATCTAATGGTTCTCCTAATCTTTTTAATGGTGTACTATTTATAAATTCTTTCGTTTTTTGATCAGGTTCTGCATTAGTTGGATGAGAGTTTATAGAACCAGGACTTTTAAAATATTAATTGTTATTTGAATTACAAAAATGTTTTGATTAATCATTATTTTATTAATAATTACTTAATTGCATTGACTCTAATTACTGGACCCAATTCTATAGCTAAGACTTTAGTCATCATATCGAGAGCTGCCTTTGCCATCTGATATGTAATATACCCGCTCTTCTATCGATTTGCGAATATAAATACATATATGATTTTGAAGATAAGACATAAAATAGGGTTATATCGGATCAAACATAGCAAACATCTAATGAGCTTTAATTAAATAATATTTGAAAACAATATTTACCGGACTCAGTGATGCAATACTCGAAATATTAATAATAGTTCCCTTTGACTTTTCGAGATGAGGAATAGTGTGATGTATTAGATGTATAATAGATCGCACGTCTATATTGAACATACTATCGAATTCATCTAATATTTTCGCGTCTCTTACAGAACTGATCACAAATGAACCGGCATTGTTCACGAGAACATCTATTTTGCCGAATTCTTTAATTGTTGAGTCCACCAGTTCTTTCAGATCTTCTCCATTTGTCAGATCTGCCACAACTTCTAAAGGCTTGTCATTAAAAATACATCAAATTTAATTAATTTAGTTAATTAAATGAATTAATAATAAAAACCTTTAACCCATGAGGAGATAATTTATGAACTTCTTCTGCAACGGTTTTAATTTTAGTTTCGTTTCTTCCGGTGACCACAACATTTGCACCAAGAATTGAGAACAACTTAACAATTCCTTCTCCTATACCAGAACTCGAACCGGTAACCAATACTACTTTTCCCGTGAAATTTCTTGAGTTTTTTACCTCTTCATAGCTTTCATTACTAAAGTCATAAAAATTGTTCGCATTAACGACAGAGACTGAGACAGAGACAGTCAATGTTATGATCATTAAAGGACTCATTTCTGTTCAAAAATTAATTTTATACCAGTTATAACCAAACTTTAATTAAAACCAAATGAATATCACAAACAAAATTAACAGTTAATCCTTAAATACTTGTTAGCTTTGAATAATAATCTTATAAGTATAGTTGCACATAAGCTGCAAACTTAAGTTAAGTTAACTTAAGCTTAATCAGAAATAATTGAAAACTAAAAGTCATGTTAATTTACAATAATAAATTAGTAACATTATAAAGAGAAAATTTCATATAGTTCTGAGATGTAATATATCTCAATAAAATCTGAATAAAATATATTGCAATGCATTCGAATATTTTGTTTATCCCACACTTTAATTCTTTGCATAAAATAATTTTTACAAAATTAATTAAACGATAAATCAAAACAAATTATATTTGTGTGAAGTGTTCACGTATTTCAAATACACTTTTTGAATGATTTTGATATGTATACCCGTTACAAGTGTTCCGAGCAAACAGATATTCTCAGAGGCAGGAGATATTGTTTCAAAGAAGAGAAGTATATTAACTAATGATTCATTTGAAAGTTTGATGCTTAAAATCTTTTAATAATCTTTTTGATCAAAATGATTGATACATTTATGTTTAAATATTTAAGATAAATGTATTTTTTTAAAAATAAATGCACTTTTAAATTTCCTTCGTATTTTTTGATAAGATGAGAAGGCTTCAGCTCTAAGCTTATGAGTAGAGAGCAGAGCACAACGACTGGTTTTGCTCATAAGCGATTTAGTTTTCTCTAGTGTTGTAAAAAATACATCAAAATATATAGTAATGTACGAAACTATATAATATTATAGAGAAATATGAAAAACCCCAATGATTTGAGTTCAGATAATGTGTAAACAATGTTAATATAACAAAATATTTCAAATCTGGCAAAAGCACACTAAGGCCTGAAATGCCCGCAAAACGCGAAAAGCACTTTAAGATTTTTGTTATTTGAATGCAATTAAATCAAAATTGATAATTATTTTTAAAAGCAGATATCATTGGTTTTGCATGACAGTTACTATATTGTAATTCGAAATTTAAATTCAAAACTAATTAAGTACTACCCTTATATGTGTATTTGTGTTATTTATGTTACAGTATTAACTTTGGTTCAAGTGATTTTGGTTATCTATAGGGCTTACCAGACCAGATTCGATGCTTTTCAAACTCAAACTCAGTGATAGTAAATCTTTGGTAAAACTTGAATTTCATCAAAAGATTGACCCAACTTTTCCAATACTTTAAAGATATTTAGGCCTATTTGGCGAGAATTACCAAATTTGGTAATTTTTGTAATTTTAATTAGCTCTTAAAATATATGAAAATACTTAATTCGTGCTTATATTTAGTCAAAACATAATTTGGAGTTAAGGGGAAAATATTGGTAATCACCAAAAGTAGACCCTACTTATAAGTCACAAGTCCACTCAGTTTAGCCGAGTTTCAAGCTGCTGAGCTCCAAGCTTGAGCATTAAGCTCAGATTTTGATCAAATGTGCCTCTATACTTATAAATCTAACAATTATCTCATATTATCTCAATATGTTTTTTAAGGAACATTCACATCATTTGTGCCTGATCTAAAAATTGCTTAATTAATCTTCAGTTAATTCCAATTAATTTCGGGTTACCGTAACTTCACTTGTCGTCAACATTTCTTACCTGTCCTTAAATAGTTTATAAAATAAAATTAAACCAATTTTCTGATATTTTAAAACTTTAAATATCTTTAAAATTATTGCTGACAACAAACCAGAGAAAAGGAAGAATATGGAAATTGGTCTGTACTGAAGCAGCAATTGAAAAGTTGCAAATCATTCTCAATTAATATATTTAAATATACTTTCAATAACCCCTAATTTAAGGTTTTCTTAAAATCCGCACATTTAGGACACTTCCCTTAGCGGATAATTAAATGAAAAGTAATAATAAAAGTCCGGCAAATACAGGAGTCGTGATGTTCAAAGTTCCCACTGTTAGGATTAATGTTACCTTTGATAAGAAAACTTCACTGGCTTTCACTTTAAATATTTAGCAGTAAGTATTGGGTTTATATTTTAAAACCGAATTCAATACTTTAATATAATTTTGATATAATTTTCTATATTTATTATATCAGTGAAAAAAATTTCCCAAATATATCTTTATCTTGAGATTGTTCAGATCCATATTTTCATAGAATGAATTTTGATTTAATATTTTGGGGTCTCTTTAGCTTAAATCCCATAGTTTTGAGAGTTCACATGTTGTGCGCCGTTATTTCACAACCACTCGATATATGTAAATATTGATCGCGTTTTTAAGTGATTTCATATGAGTTTTTAAGAAAAATTTTTAATTTCCTCCTATATTTTGTAAGTAAGACGTCGATGCGTTTGGTTTCCTTTTTGATTTTAAACACTAACATATTTTTGAACTTTTGGTATAAATCCAAAATAGAACTCTCAGTCTGAGATTTTTTGTTTAATTTACTTACAAACATTCACTTTCACGTTATTTAGGTTTTAATTTTAAATATTTTTAAAAAAGTAAATTGTTCCATTTAATGTGAAAATTTTAAGTTTTACTAAATCTCTGAGAAAAATATAGGTTTACTCGAAAACATTTTGTCAATTTCACTAAAATACTAACTATAATTGAATTGAAATATTTTTAACCAATTTGAACATTAAGAATGAAAAAGGAGTGAAAACTTGTGTTAAGTGAAAAGTTTTGCATTTACAGGTGTTTAACTTTTAACTTATCTGATAAAACCTTTCAATCAACATAAATATAGTGTATGTAGTGTTTGTTTCGTTCCAAGTTTTTTAATTCCGTTCCGTTCCTATTCTGTTCTTTTGAGCAATTTTAATGCCGTTCCAGTTCCGTTCCAGTGCCCGTTTCTGGAACAAAACCAACACTAAGTATATCATACTATCTATAGATTCCCTTTTCAATTTCGTTTTATAATGCGCACTCAGTATATACATTAAATTGATTTGGACTTTTATTTTTATATTAAGAATTAAAGAATTAATTAGCGACCAGCTGTTTGGTGCGGCCTCTTATGGTTGAAAACACGTGAAGCTACCGATTCTTGTTTTAATACCCTTATGGAAAACTTTTCCCATTTATCTTTTATGATAAACACTGATTTTAATTGTTTCAAAATTACAAAGTTAATAACAAATATTATTTTAATAAATACATAATAAAATTTGGTTGTGTTTATCTTTTGCTATAACCAAAGCTCGGATTTTTCGGGAACTAAAACCTTCGAAATCGGTGGGAAATCCGGAGTTTATCGGGAACTTGGCTACCTTTCAATTATATTAAAAGACTAATATGATTAAATATTGCTAACTAATGAGTCATTAGTAATGACTTACAGTAATCGTATAGCTTATTATTGATAATAAAAGCAACGTTTAAAATGTTTTGTAGTCAAAACTGTCTATAGTTGTTATTGAAATCTCATTCTCAAGCCCATGGTATGGTAGCTTGTGGGGTAGTATTGCGTGAGATTAAGAAATTATCCAATTGGATTGGACATGATCAGGGTTCGCTAAACCCCGCCGCGTCAGGAGCTGTAAGTCTGAAAAATTTTGAAGCTCTAGGCGAGGGTAGCAAAGCTCGTCGGATTTAATAGACAATTTTTTAGGATTTAGGAAAAATTTTAGGGGAATTATACTTTCCATGGGGTGTACACCCCCAACACCACCGGCTTGACGAACCTTGGTTTTGATTGTGGTTAAAGATTTAAATTTTTTATGTGGTGGGAGGGGGGGGGGAGGTAAATGCCAGGGAGTTATGATACTCTATACCCCCTTAGCCATCATAGAATATAATTCACAAACTCTTGAGAAACATAAAAAACCAAACGTGTTACAGCATATTAAAGGAATATGCGTATAAATTTTTATTTTCTTTAACATAAGAGCTATTTTTTGTTAAATTTTGCTCATAAATCGTATAGAAACCAAATTTTTGCACTAATTTTCCCAAAATCGGGACTTTATCGGGAAGAAAAATCATAATCGAGAAAATCGGGGATAAAATTCAAAACCGGGGTTTTATCGGGAATCGGGAGTTTAAAAATTTAAATATAAGTCTTCACACTTTGAAACACCATTCCCCTTAGTCTCCTGAAGAAAGCCCTTAAGAATAAAAATCAGGAATTCCCGATTTATCCGAGGCTTGGCTATAACATATCAAAATTTCCATTTTAATGGGTTGGTAATCATCGGAACTAGAAAGGCGAGCGACGCGAGCCCGTCGTATATAACCTACAGTACATATGACGGACAGTAGGACTAGGTATAGCTGCGAGGCTCGAAGGGCCGATCTTTCATCCATTGTAACCTAAGCAGAGTACACTAACCCGAATATATAAAAAAATTGCATTCAAGTATTTATTTAATAAAAATTATTATAAAAATAGTAGTTTTTAAATAAATAGATCAGAAATTTTGATCAAAGATGAACAGCAAAAGTTTGCTTTAAGAGTATTAAAACACGGAATCGGTAGTTTGAAGAGCAGCCGTTGTGGTTACGTTCGCTTTACTAAGACGGACACTCATATTTACAATGGATAAGCATACAAGAAGACGACCAGCTAAGCATTGCGACCACGACAGCTATTTTTATAGAACACAGTATTACTAACATCTGAGCTAAACGACCACTTCTGTCCTAAATTCTAAAACTTATGAATTATTTTACAATTTATTGAAACGGTTTGAAATTTTAAACGTTGATAATAATTACTAAATCTAATTACTAACACATAACTCTATCCGATCATAACAAAAAACAGTAGTCGAGTGAAACCTCTTTTTAATAACTATTGCCTGCCTTTCAACACACTTTTTTATTAACTTATTTTTTACCCATTCTTAATTGACTGCATTTCTACAGTGACTTTCTGTAGAATTTCATATTAAGAGTTTGAAACAAATGTCAAAAATTAGTTTCAATTGTGTAATGTCTTATAGTGCTCGTTAGGTTATAATTAATAAATAAAGTTATCTTATATTAAAGTAAAAAGTATTCAATCTATTAAAGTGTGTTTAAATTATGCCTCAAATACATACTATCCTTACATTGACTGCCAACCAATAGCTTCTAACTATTCGTAATCAGTTAGTAATAACCGGTAATAACTATTATATTCTACAGTAAGATATATCAATATTAAGTAAAGCAAATAATATTCAGGTAATATACCTGTAGTAACAGAAATAATATTTTTTATTTAATATGTATTTTCATATAAATTCTTTTTATTATTAAGAAAAGAGAAGTAATTTACTAAATAAGATTGCTTTTACATTACAAATCCGAATACACATCAATAAAATTATAATCATAAGTCTTTTTTCGTAATAAAAAAAATATATTTGAAAGCTTTGATTTATGTAAATGATATCGAATATATTCATGATTGAGCCTGTGATTGAGTTCAATAACAAGTATTAAGGTTTTCATTCTTGAATTTTATGGATTTTTTTATTTGTTAAGAAATTTATAATAAAGTTATAATAAAAAGTTTTCATAAGAAGTTTACAGTTTGGGACATAGTTTTGACTTAATATGAAGCACATTCAAGTGATTCTATTAAAGCAAATGTAATTTTTGAAACTAATGTCTTTCAAACGATATTATAAAAACATTTTCTTTTTCAATTTTTAATTCAGTGGTTAAGCTTCTAAATAAGTATTCAATTATTTAATTTAGAATTTGAACTATTATTGAATTTAAATTAAAGATAACTTTATAATTGAAAATTAATTTGAATTTTTCAATAATTAGCGAAATGTCTTTAGTAATATTTTTTTAGAGTTGAAATTCTCGAAACTTAAACTCAAATATTATTGTGTATTATTGTGTATATTTAAAAAATTAAAGGTAATGTTTATATTAATTCTTATTTTTATTGAAACTTTAATTAATCTGAAAAAATACATTTCATTTAATAGTTAGATAAAACATTTTAATTCAATTTATAAATAAATAAAATCAATTTCTTTTATTTTTATGGACAAGGCTCGAGTCAAGTAATGTTAGAATTATATCAGATTTAAATTAATTTTGAGTAAAATTTTATAAATTAAATTATAGCATAATTTTCAGATTAAATAATATGAAGTTAACTAAAGTCCAAGTATACAGAATAAAAATAATTCTCTTGTAGATCACTCTCATTTACATCATTTTACATTATTGGCTAATGAGTTGACTCAACAAATCTCAAATGTTGGTCTCTTATCAAATATAGTGCTGATCATTACCATTAAGTCTGAGAATTTTGTTCATTTATTACCAATTATGGAAAACTCGTTGAATTACTTAAAATTTCTAATTAATTTGCATCGATTTTTTGGAATATCTTATTTTGGAGCACCAGTTGATCCTAAAAAGCAATCATATTTGCTGAGAAGTTTTTTCATCTTTTGGAGTTTTATAGTCTATAGCATTTGCATAAATGAAACCTATAATACTTTGAAAACTAATGTTATGAACAAAAATAGTGGACACAATTCAGTAATCATTTACATGGTTTTGAATACTGCAGCTCTTTCTTATATTACTTTATCTTTCATTATAAACTTCATATTGTTGTTCAGGGGAGAAAAGATTTTTATACTTCTTCGAAGCAAAAGTTTCCTACATTTGGAGACAGCAATTAATTTAAATTTGGGTCAGAAAAAAATCTCAATATTTATAGCTATATTTGAATTATTAGGACATTCCTCAGGATTGATCGCATTTATTGTTACTAATTATATAGAAATAGATTATAAACCTTCGATCTTAAAAATAGTATTATATTTTATACAACATTTGACAATACTTGTGGCCCAATCATCAACAATAACAATCATAGCATATGAGAGTATTATTATAAGAAATTATTTGCTTTATGTCGAAAGTATTTCTACACCTAAACTATTGCCACAAATTTATTGTATAATTTGTATGATTAAAGAACATGTCAAAAAATTAGATGACATGCTATGTCTTATACACTTTATGTTATTAATAGTGGGATCTATTGTCGAAGTCTCAGCATTATGTCTATTATTAACAGTTGAAACGAAGACTTATCAGTTTGCAGTTGGGATTAAACTATTTTATGATTATTTTCTTATATTGATAGCTCTTTGTTATGCTTCTGAAATACTACCCAATAGTTTAAATAACTTTTGTGACAATTTAGAGAAGAAGTTACGTTCATCTGTAACAACAAACGAAATAACGATTCATTATTTTAATTTATTTCATTACCATAAAAGCGATATTGGATTCACAGCCTTTCATTTATTCCGAATAAGAGCCACAACTTTCCTAACTATCGCTTCATTTGTTTTATCCTATGTTGTAATTCTCATACAAACGAGTGGTATTTCACTCGCATAAAAATATTTCCATCGATATGAGAAATTCTCAAATTCATGACTAATTTGAATTAAACTATTATTTGTTTTTTTATTTATTGAAATAACATTTTGTAAAAAATTGTGTCCAAAAACCGAAAACTTTTTGACAAACTTCTAAACTTATCCTAAATTTTCAATTTTTCATCACTGTCAACACATTTTTCCTTTAGTGTAATGTACTGTACAGTACAGTATTACAGCTTTGTGTTAATGTACAGATATCTAAAGATAGTTTTTTCTAATTGTAATTTACCTAATCGTTAAATTGATAAGACTTATAAATCTACAGTATAGTGATCTGTGTTTTGGTTATTTGAGCTTTTTTGGATCTATGTCTGAAGCGCAGCTCTCGAACTTTGAGCTTGAACTGGGCTTGAAGCTTAACATCTGAGCTTATACAAGTTACATGAACTTGAGCTGCTAACTTATATCGTATCAAACAGATTTAAAATTTCACATTCAGTAACCAGTGAAGACCTTCAAATCATACCTGTATATAACTATTTCGAAAAAAAGTTAATCTTTATTTTCCTCATTTAGAAGAGAATTGATTTCAATTATAAATTTTAATTAATTAAAATAATTTAAAATTTAATATAATGTACAAAATAATAGCACTGTTTTGCATTATATTTGTTAAAGTAAATGCTGATGTCTATAGTGAAGTCAAGAACTCGAGAAATTTTACAGGAAAAGTAGTATTAGTGACCGGTTCGACATCAGGCATAGGAGAGGCAACTGTTAAACTATTCGCTAGTCTCGGGGCAAAAGTTGTGGTCACGGGAAGAAATGAAACTAACCTTAAGAGAATTGGAGAAGAAGTAACTAAATTATCTCCACAGGGATTGAAAGTACGTTTTTAATTAAATAATATATTTGTTACAAAAATCATTTTAAGTATTATCTAAAAATATATTTTTAAAGCCTCTACAAGTGATCGCAGACGTGACAAAAGATGAAGACGTTATAAGACTAGTTAATGAAACGATCAAAGAGTTTGGTCAATTAGATGTTCTTGTGAACAATGCTGGCGCCGGTGCTATAGATAGTATTAAAAATGAAACAATTATGGAAAAGTTTGATAGCATTATACAGCTCGACGTGCGTTCAATCGTCCATTTGATTCATCTCTCACTTCCATATCTCGAAAAATCTAAAGGAACTATAATTAACACTTCGAGTATTGCATCGTTGGCTCCGGTACTGAATTTTGTTTTCTATTCTACCGTAATGTATATTATATGAGTTTAATTAATGAAAGCTTACAATTTACTGAATGTCAGCACACCGGACAACTAAGTTATCATATGGCAAAGGCTTCATTGGATATGATGGCAAAAATTTTAGCCATTGAATTGGGACCGATTGGTATTAGAGTTAATAATGTTAAGTGAGTTCAAAGGGTTCATAATTTTTAGTTTTTTTCATATTAGAAATAAATTTTTTGATTTTAAATTTCTTCAAGTCCTGGATTCACAAAAACAGAATTCGGAGCCAGAATTGGTTCGGTTTTAACGGAAGAACAATATAAAAAGATCTCTAATCTGACACCTTTAAGACGCATAGGAGAAGGCGATGATGTGGCCAAAGTGATTGCCTTTTTAGCTTCAAGTGATGCCGATTTCATTACTGGTGAAACTCTGAAGGTTGATGGGGGCATTATTTACAATTTACCTGCTAATTTCATAGATGTTATTAATTCATTTTAATCTAATATAACATTAAATTCTATTTTAATTGAATTACACTTTCATTTTAAATAAATTTCATAAATAATCAATTTGTTGAATATGGAATTTTAATTTTTAAAATTATTGAAATGCAGTACAAGACTCACGAGTCAGTGAATGACATTTTTTTACACAAAATTAGTTTATTTTAAACAAATATTTGGTAATGTTTGCAATTCTATGCATATATTTTTAAAATTGAATAATAAGTGTCACTATCAGAGCGATAATTGTTTGAGACTTTGAAAAAAATATAAGAATAATTTAAGCTCTAATAATAGTTTTCAAAATTATAATTTAAATACTATCACTTCTGATTTTAATAATGCAAGAAATTATATTTAAACCATAATGTACCTTCTAAAAATGAACTTTACAAGGGTATGATTCGGTATGTTTATTTTGAAAGCCGAAGGGTAATCAACAGTGTCTGTATTTCATACTAGAAATTCGTGATCAAAATCAAAACTATCCATATTTTAAAACGAGTATAAAGTACGACATATGAGCAGATTTCAGGAAAGTTTACTTCAAAACATTTTATTTAATATTATAACAAAAATCCTATAACTTACATAAAAGTAAGGCTAAAATACTAATCACTGATCTAAATAGAAATAAGGAAAAACCCAATGATATTGAGTTCAGATCTTCAATTTATTGATAAAAAGCTATAGGTTTTGTTTCAACTTATTATTCAGTTTTTAAAAATTTGAGTTCATTTTTAAAATTAATAATAATTAATAAAAATAAAATTAGAAGTTCCTATCAATACTTTCTCGTCCCTTCCTATGTCTTAAGTGTCCCTTTAGTGCTAAAGGGATCCCTTAATTTTAAAAGGAAGGGAGACCATACCTTAAGCGTTCCTATTACACTTAACGCTAAGGAACCTTTATCTAAAGTGTAAGTGGGAACATGGCTTAACTGTGATTAGGCTAAAGTACAGTAGAGTACATTATATTGATTAGAACTGATGAGTGCCAGAAGTGACAACTCATAGTGTATTACTATGTTCGCGAAGAGTAAAATACTTGTGAAATATGAGTAAAAACTCTTCCCGAACGCT
>JAQGCH010001005.1:0-18027 GCA_034699485.1 Nanhermannia elegantula | reverse complement strand
TTATTTTAACCAAACTATGACAAGCTATGAAATCATTTTTATCACTGACTAACTATATGTTTAATATAAATTGTATTGAACTATCACTCTATCAGATTGATTAGCGTTTGGATAATATTTAATTATCGTGTGTTATACACTGAAGTATATATCTTAAAAGTGCGACTTAATAAAGTCCGTAACTGTAAAACCATATAAACAATATGCAATTCATCTTTCATTTATAATTAATTAGAATTGTTAACGTTATTCCTTTTATTGGTCATCATATTACTGGATCTCTGGTTTGCTTTCTTTTTCGCTCTGAGCCTAAATTTTCGGTTACCACTTCTTCTTCGGTTTGAATTTCTTCTCCTTTTCTTTCTGACTCTATTAGAAAATTTACGTTTTCTTCTTCTGAGCACAGCTCTGGCTGTACCTCCAGTTGAAGCTGCATTTCCAGCAGTAGAGGCAACCGCTTTAAATAAATTTATAATAATTTATATTTTCTAACAAGTGAATTTAATCAAATAAATTACTTCCAACTGTTCTTCTTCTTCTTCTCCTTCCTCTTCTTCTAACTATAGAACGTCTAAAATTGCACCGACGTCTGAAAGCTCCAAAAAAATTCTGATCTTTAAGGTCAGAATTTAATTGAATAGTATCGAAATTGTTTAACTGGATTTTATCTTTCAAATGGTTCTGTGCTTCTAAAAAATTTGCTTTACAGGTATTCGTCAAATTTGATATATAAATCACAATCAATATTATTGAGTTGAGAATTACTAATTTAGAAAACATTGAAATTTTTTTAATCATATCGAAAGCATTGCTTAAACTTTAATGAATTGAATTGTAATCATAGTGAATGAATGATTAAACCAAACGATACACTAATTTACCGTAATTTACTACTCTTATATCAAAAGATTTTCATTAATATTAATTTAATTATTTGTTCATCTGATTCAAAATAGGGTCATGGGTTATGACAAAAACAATTCTGAAAATATCTAATTTTTTAAACTTGAAATTTACGATCTGTTCTTTATTCAAATACGAAAAAATGGGTCAACAAGTGTTTACATCAATTTTCAATTTGATTTGAATTTATTTCATTTATTC
This sequence comes from Nanhermannia elegantula, assembly GCA_034699485.1. NCBI lineage: Eukaryota > Metazoa > Arthropoda > Arachnida > Sarcoptiformes > Nanhermanniidae > Nanhermannia > Nanhermannia elegantula. The sequence goes on along the minus strand of JAQGCH010001005.1, from coordinate 16,923 downwards.
ATTTTTAAAAAATATTAAATCTAATTATAATAATAGAAATAATGATAAGATTTTTATACAAACAGAATTTATTTACAATAAACACTATTTAGTTTTCCTAAAACTTTTTAATTAAATTTAATAGAATTAAAATATATTAAATTAAAATATGTTTAATAAGTTAATCGCTCATTCTTTAGTCTCGATTTTTCTGTGTGTTTAGTACGCTATTAGCGGTGTTGTACATTAATTATACCAATTATACAGATTTCATATTTGTGAAAACCGATGAAAACAATTCCAATTTTTACTTGAATGCAGATTTTTGCTAATTTGCACTTGCATAATCCACCTGGACCTACATACATGTCCTGTAAGTTCACCTGATAGTGAGTTTAATTGTGCCCATATTATAATAGATAAGGGTTAGGAATGGCCATCAGGAGAGACAAGAGCACCAGTAAAAAGTGAATGCATTAAATAACTGATTTAATAATAATAAGAAATGGTTTATTATTTAATAATATGAGCTGCATATGAGCCGATGTAAATAGTAGGGCATTACATAACAAATTCTTAGGACAGAAAATTCACTGTTTTTATATGTTTCATATATGGGTTCAGGTACTGGTTAAGGTTAATTTAAGGTTATCAATTAGCTTATAGTCTTATGAATAGTTTATGACTTATTAATGTTTGACTTATTGACTAACTTTTTAAACTCTTAAATATTTACTTTAAATATCTCACACTATTCTTTCACAATATTTTATTTTAGTAATTTAATGTTGTGCTGATTAGTGCTGATAAGACAAGTTTGCACATTAAATATAGAATATTCAACAATACTTTTAAATTGAAATCGATATTTTCAAATGTTTATCAATCTTTTCTCATGTTTTCACATTTGCAACGAATCTATATTATTAAAAAATAGAGTCAGTGTGTCTTAGATTCCGCAATAATGTAATAACATTTTATACAACAATAAGATTAAGATTTTTGTAATAAAATTTTTCAAATAAGTCAAAAGCACTGTTAAGGCTAAAACAATGCTTTATAAATACAGGATTTTCAAAAATAATATTCCACGGATTAATATAAGTTATTTTAAAGTTATATGAGTTGCGTAGCAACGGGAGCTTCTAGTAGTAATTTAATTAAAAGGATTAAAAGATGGCAACAATTTATCTTTAAATAATTGTTATGAAAAAAAGTGTTGTCTCAATATCTGTTTAGATGAACAATTGAGAGCATTTGAGAAATTTAGGGTACTTTCTAAATGTGTTTACCATAACTATGAATTATCGACGCAAATAGTAATATAAGATAAGAATAATAATGAGAATAAATGGAAACATTAAACGAAAAAGAGTTACAAATTGAGTCTTAAAGGAATTAATTTCTATTATTGTGATATTATTGATATTTGTGAGCATCGGTTTCAATTTTGATATTAGTGCACATATTGCTAAAAATAAATTTCTCAATCAGAACAAGTCGTTAGAGTGCAATATTTTAATTTAAATCAATAACAAAATATGTGATTTTAAAAATATCTGTCTAACAAAAAAAGATATAAAATAAATTGCTTGTCTAATAAGTTAATCTTTAAATTAACAAAAATAATTGTCTGAACATTGAGTTCACGAATTTAAAAGGTCATCAATTGATTTAGCATTGGTCCACTTTGAAAGTGATTTCCACGTCATTTTCCAAAGTGATTCTTGAGAGTATTTGTCATTTGATGCAGTAGATGATGAAGAAATAGCACTATCTTCTAGAAATAAGCCACTCATACCATTCAACTGTGTGGACAGTGCGGCGTATATTGTAGTTTCAGCGCCTTCTTTGGCTGTCTATAAAAGACAAAATGAATGAAATATTTGATTGGTAATAAACTTATATTTAGTAATATTGATCTTAAACTAAAGCTGGAGCTAACTCAAGCTTATGCTAAACCATATTTATAGTGAATAGCATCGGCTCCAAATCTCGAACTTCAAGCTCAGCTCAGCTCAAAGCTAGCTTAAGCTCGAAACAAGCTTGTGCTATTCACTGCTTATTTAAGTTGTTATATATAAAGATGAGTCTAAAAAATTATTCATCCTATTGTTTTAGTGTAATCTGTAATGGAAAATAAATAGGACTTTTACTAAAGATTAAGCTTGTCTTTCATTTTTATCTCAATTTATCCAAAGTTTTTATGTCAAAAACATCCCTAAAATTAGTGCATTTATAGTTGTATTTTACTGTAGCTTTGGCTCAAAAGACCTTGCTAACTTTCTAACGAATTATCATTTTTAGATTAAAATTCAAATCAGTAAAAAAATATGAATTTTAATATAAAAATATTATCATAGCTTAGAGTGAAACGAATTAAAAAGTTAAAAGTGTTTTATATCTCAATTGCATAATAGCTGATGCATAACTATTGATTTACTAACTTTACAAAAACTCTCACAATAGAAACACTTTTGTAGTTGAAGGAACTTATGAGACAACATAAAGAGAATAAAAATTTGAGAACCAAATCACAATATATTATGTTAAAAAACATTGAGGGAAAAGCTAAAAATAACTTTTAAAGCTAATATTCGGTCAATTTCTAGTTCTTTTAGTGTGAGAATCCCTTGAGTTTTGTCACAAGGAATAAGTGAGAAATATATAAGAACTAAAGGATCTCAACGTAAGTTGTTTTTATTGAATGTTTGATATGTAATAAAAATTATCAATATTCAGAATAGGACGTACTCGAAATGCTGTCATCTCAGCATATTGTGGGAAGTCTCTGACAAATTCAACAACAGAAAACAAATCTGTGTTACACAATCCCGGGTGTAATGCATGAACTTTAACCATTCTTCCCCAATCGGATTTGCTATTCAGCCAACGACACAATTTATATGTGAACATGATTTGAGCCAACTTTGACTGTGCGTAAGCAAAATATGGCGAATACACTCGTTTCAATTGTAAATCATGGAATCGCATATTATTTGCTGCCATGTGAGCACAGGAAGACACCATTATTATTCTTGATTCAGGACTGTGTAGCTGTCGACCCGACTCTACTAAAATCGGCAATAGATAAAAAATAAGCAAGCAATGACTCAAATAATTGATAGCATAATGCGATTCAAAGTCATCATTAGTTTTTCGATACGGTTGAAGCATAATTGCTGCGTTCGCTATCAAATAATTGAGGTGTAGTTTTGAGTTTTTAAACTTATCTACAAATTCCATCACTGAAGACATTGACCTCAGATCCAAATGCCATATCTCTAGCTTTCCCTTTCCTTTTGGCACTTCTGATGTGATTTGGTTATATCGTCTGCTAATTTCTTCATTACTTTTTGATGAGGAGGCAGTAATCACATGACAATCTTTTCTCAATAAAACTTTCACGACTTCTGCTCCTATCCCACGACTCCCACCAGTAATGATGCAAACCTTACCAGTAAGAGATTGAGGCAAATCGGGATCATTTTCTGACAATTTTCGCATAGGACTGAAACTATTATATTTACGATTAATTTCTTTTATTAAAAAAGGAGTTATGTGAGCATAAGTTTGTAATCGACTCCACAGCTTAAAGAAAGGAGCCCTTAAGTAATCCATAACTTTAAAAACTATTGTTATTATTATAGTCTAATTTCAACAAAAGTTCAAATTTAAAATCAAATTTTTGAGTTAAATATGAAACGCTTTTTCCTATCTTTATATATAAATTTCATGTTCGGTTCATCGGATATAAAATAAGGCAAAGTTATTCAGAAATTGTTTATTAAGCGCATTCCTATTCTAAATAATATTATTTTAAATAATATTGTAAATAAACCAGATATTTTAGTTTTAATTCAAATATATCAAAACTATGTTATGGAAATCCGACTGGAAATGAATTTCTTGTACAGAATATACATATAAATCAAAGGTGTATTTATATCATTTGTGAAATCATATGAAATTAGTAGTTTTTGGTAATCAAAAATATAAATATAATTGATTTTCTTGTAGTAAATTTTAACTTTCCTCAGTATTGTTAATAGAAAACTAAGACCTGAACCCATTCAAATTAAATAATGTTATTAATAAATGTAACATTATAATTAATTCAAATCTTAATTATCATAAGCAAATAAATGGCTTTTAATAGATTTCAACTGCATATAACTGGCATTACTTATTTGATATAAATAATGAAGAGCATAGGCTCGTAAACACCAAGCCTATGAGCCTAAGCAAATTCCGAGTCAAAGCCTGAGCCTGTAATCTTTCAAAACATACAATTTTATATAGAAACTTATCAAAAGAGTTTTTTAATGCAGAGATAAAAATGTAAGACAAAAAACAATAAACTTACAAATTAAGAAACTCATTCACTGTAAAACAAAATACTAACAAGCTACCGTGAATTCAAATAAATTTTGTGTATGTTTATGCATTCCAGCTCGATAGGCTCAAACTGATCATGGAGTCTGAAATTCTGGAGCTGAGCTGAACTTCAACATCAGCTTATAACCATTGAAACTGAGCCTATGATTTTTAAAAAAAACGACACACCGTAAAGATATTTTTTCAAATAATTTTTATTGATAGCTTTGTTTTAAATAAAATATTAAAGATTGGTGATTCATTTGTTTAGTTTAGACTTTCTTTAATATATATTTCTAATAAGTAACTTAAAATATTAAAAAAATCACATTTTCACAGTTTCTTTGAAGTTTTGCATACCTAAGCTCTTCAGGCTCAACTGTCTGAGCCTGGAGTCTAAGCCTGAGCCTAGGTTCAAACCCACCGAGCCTAGGCTCGGAGACCTCAAAGCTTGGAGCCTGAGCCTCAGTCTCAAAAAGGACCCTCGAGCCAAGCATGGAGTCTAGGCTCAGCCTGAACCTATGCCCTTCATTAGATATAAACAAATTCCTGATTAGTTTATTAATTGGCAATGGCTTAGGAAGAGATTTTGTTTACCATTTTGTAAGAATTTTATCATTTACTTCATTAATAATTTAATGGACAGAAAATAAAAAATTTATTTTTAAACCTGCCTTAGCCTTGAATAACATCAAAAAGATATTAAATTAGTACAGAAGTAATCCAGAGGTGACCTCCTATTTAAAATCTTGGGCCAGATCTGTCCACGTGTTGATCACAGGAAAAGACAGGTTAATACGTAAATAAATGAGGAGTACGTGGGTATCAACTCGACTACATTTGGTTGAATCTGACTTTAAAATCAGGTTTTGCTTCCTTTACACTAGTTTTACATATAAGAAGTTATTAAGAAGTAACTGAGAAGTCATTTTGAAGTTACTATAAGTTTAGTTGAGAGTGCCTTTGAGACAAGACATCAATAAGTTGAAAGTTAAGCAAAACTCTACTCATTCCTATAGTATTGTTCAATATGTGTACTCATGTTTACTGAAGAAAGTCCAGTTTCATTATCTTTTCAATCATTTGTTGCTATTATTGAGAACTTAACATCAACTCTGGGCAGTAGACTCGGAAATTGTGGCAATATTTTAGAATTACAAGTACTGACTCAACTACATCACGTCCATTGATTCAAGTCTTATATTGTTTTACAACTTAAGGATCAATAAAAAGGTTAAATAATAAAATCATTTCTCTTTTATGCATTGATAACTTTGTTTTTAACCCAATTCTCGTATTGTTTGATAAATAGGTTAAACTGTTTTCCTTCAAAATAAGCATTTGTTTCACATCAAAATCATGTCGAAATCAAAAGAAGCCACTGATAGTAATGCGAAGTAATAATAAGAGAATTACTAATGAATTGAAAGGATAAAAACCTAATTTTAACATAATTTTAGGAAAAGCTCATTCGGCGCTGACAGCAAGCAATCAACCGCTCAGTTAAAGAGCACTTTTCCGTCGAAACAGGACTCCGACAGAAATAAAGATGACAATAAGTCTAATTCATGGGGTCCTATGTTTAAGAATCGCGACCATTTCAATCAAATGCATCAGTTCTGAATCAAATATATTATAATAAGATTTCATTATAAACTGAAAAAGATTTTAAAACATTTAATTCTAATTCTTTTATTTTGCTAATCGATTATTCTTGGATTTTATTAACATTTTTAAATGATTAAGAAATAAATATAAAATATACAGATTATTACTGTGTTTGCAATTCTAATATAATGATAACTATAGATAAGTTATTATTACTATTGATGGCAATACCAGTACTAACTTTACTACTTTAACAACAATTCAAGTAAAATAAGGAGAACTTATTTCAAAGATTTGAAAGAAAATCAATTTATTTCTAATTTAATTTCTGCGGTAAGTGCAGTAGTGGTGCGACAGAACTTCTTCCGTGAGCGCATCTGAAACACAAATTGCATTTAGACAATGAAGTAATGAGTTTAAGACAATCGTGTAATTTAAGCGGATCTCCAAAACGAATGGCTCCGTGACATGCCTTTGACTGCAACTTCTCTAACAACTTAGGTGTTAGTCGAACAACAGGACTGCCATTACTTTGCTTAAGTATAGTCACGGCTTCTTTTATAATGTCAACAATAGTCTCAGAATCTAATGAGCGCTCCAGACATTCAGGAATTCGTGTCACTAAAAAGCTATTCTGTTTCGTGTGTTCTTTAAGCTCGAATCCGACCAAACTCTTAATTTGATTTCTATAAGTACTGAAGCTGTACTTGAGTTGAGGCAAATCTAGACTGATATGAATCGGCGGTAATATTGGACACGTCTTAATGACTCCGTTACTATCAAAAGCATTGTTGACAACGCTCTCATATCTGATCCTTTCATGTACTGCGTGCTGATCGAAGGCTAGCAATAAGTTTTGCTTAACTAACAAACATATTATGAATTTATGGTCCACTTGTCCGACAACTCGTAGATTAGGGTTTGATAGAAACCATTTGTCTAATTTGATCGACACATCTATTTTCATGTCAGCCCTCAGCGGAAACGCATTATTATCGCGGTTGTTGTCAGACTTCTGAGAACCAAACTTTCCATATGTGTCATCCATTTTATCACTTTCATTATCATCAATAAATGAGCGCTTCTTTGGTCTAATTTCTGTGTTTGTGTCATCATTTTTGGGATTATTTAAATCAATAATTGATTGGTTTGCTATTTGTGACGCAGTTATAGCTTTTTGTGAATTATTTTGATTTAATTCCTGATATGACGAGAATCCTGTTTTTGGATCAATTACTATAACCTTTCCGATGGACTCATCATAATATTTAATTAAATTTCTTGTGTTATTCATTCTTTATTTGTCTTTTTCAATGTTTTCTTAAACTTCCATAAATAGAAATTGGAACGCAAGCGAAATGTTGTCGCCATTTGTAATATTTATAACTAAACCTAACCATTAATTATGTCAATGAATATTACAGGTATTTACAGTCCTATTATTACTAATAAATATCCCCTGAGTATTGAATACCACTATATATTAATTGTCATTTTTATGACCCTTAATGACCCATTAATGACGTGTGAAATTAGAGAACCCCAACCGAGGGGGGGGGGTTCACTCCGCCCACTGTTTACGTGGTTTTGCTCGCATTAAGAAAATCCATTTATTAATCAATAACTGAATCTTTGAAGAAACAAAAATTGTTTTTAAATATTTCTTATTCTCCAAAAATAGCAATCATTAAAATTATTAGTTTTTAAGTAATGATAATATTTAAGCATTAAATGCATTTATAAAATATTATGAAAGCAAAAACTATTTACCATTCAATTGAATGACATGAATATTAATTAAAGGATTAAAACTCGCTTACAATGTGGTACATGTCATACATCATTAATTGCATACTTTTATAACTGACTCAATCACTTACTTAACTGAAACTCATATCACAATATCTGAATTCGTCTGAATATATAATTAAGAACGAGGACAGCTATACAGCTATACAGCTATGTTTTGGCAAAACTTCATTTTTATGAATTTCATGTCATTTGAAAGAAAAAATTATTAATTATTCAAACATTAAATGATTAATGAATTTAATAATTATTGTAATTCATTATATATTAAATTCTTTGTCTATTACAGTATTTGGATATCTGTTATCCTAAAGCGTAAAATAGTATTCTTTAATATTTAAAATTACTGAATAATTCGTTTGAACTTAAATTATGGGAAAATAAGTGATAATGCCTTTGAAGGCAATCACATATATTTACGAAACTTAAATATTTTTATTTTAAAATAAAAGTTAATTAACAGACAAAGCATTAAATTTGATGCCAAACTTCATTTACAGATAATTCCTATTTTTTAAAATTTGTGTTCTCATAGACAGCTCATAGATAAAGTGTATTCGCATATCATAGCCTCATGTGTTGGTCATATAATTACTAAGTGTTCACAAATTAAAATCAATTAAATTGAATACAAGAGTGAAAAGAACGCATAAAATTGGATAACTAATAAAACTCGCTTTAAGTAAACTTAAAACTAAATTCATTGGTTAGAAAATATTGATACTAAAGACAGGGTTTCGGACAGTGATATTCACTTTGCTGTTATTCGCTTCAAATCGCGAATAATTTGCCAAAAAATTTATTAATTAAGAGTTAATTAAACAGAAGCTTTTGTAAAATATAAAAATAAATTCTATTGAGTTATTGTTTGTATTTATAATTAATGCCATAACTATTTAGAATATTAATTAATACAATAGAAGTATAGTTAAATAGAAGAATTAGAAAAAAAAAGTTTTTTCAAAAGCAAAATTTAGAATGAGATATAAGGGAAACACGATTTCGATGTTATATTCTTCGATATTTGTGCGGTCACTGAATAAAACCTTTAATTTTGAATTGACAAAGAATTTTGTAGATTTGCGGTAAGATTTAAAAATGCGACTCTTTATCGCCATAGAAAACCTCTCTTCTATAGACTGAATGAAAATTATTATTATTTTTAAGTCTCATTTATCACTTGCAGCCTAATACTGCAACATAGCTTCAGGTAAATAAACGGCTATAAAGATAGCATCAACACTATTATGAAAAAAAGGCAACACTAACAATACCAATCGATAAGGATTGAATTGATCCATAGAACCTGATCCTAACAAATAGCCAAAGAATGCTGACTTGTCTCTATATTATAAGTGCGCTTTTTTATTTACTCACCAATTATAGACTGCTTTCATCAAACAAAAGAGGAAAAGAAAAATTATTGATCAAACGAATGGCAAAAGATCAATATATGGACATCAACTTTTTGCGTTCAATCACTATTAGTATAAAAAGGAGCAAAAATAAGACATTAGTTTATAGCATAAAAGTTACAACATATAGATATTCAGTGGCTTTCTTTATAACATAATAATCAATCATTGTTGACCATAATGTCTAAAGATTGCCTTTTAATGTGTCCTTTTGTTTCAATAGAGTATTAGAGAGCTGACAGATTCCAATCAGTTAAATGTTTCCTAATCTTACAAATCTAATGTGTTTCGGAAGTTGAAAATAAAAAATATTATTAAAAACAATAAGAAATTTATTTCTCAGTCATTCGTTGTGGCTTTTACTAAAATATCATCTTTTGTTGCATATAATTTGCTTCAATCCTTTTCAATGCCAAACCTTACAATTGCAATAGATTGCAGCTTCCATTATAGTACTTTATCTTTGTTTCCGGAATAGTCTTTTCTGTTTTTCGATGCAGTTTTTGAGGTTTCAAAGCAAATACAGCCTTTGCTAAACAGTATAGTATGTCCGAAAGCTCTTTCAGAATGCTTAAAGTTTAACACTATATGTTCGCTGTGCATAAAATACAAAATAGAGACTGTTTTTTTGTGCTTATCCTCAAATTCAATTTTCAGAATAAAAATATCAATACATTATTGTACTTTATAACAAAATTTTTATAACTTATATTAAGAAAATGTATGAATATTAATGATTTACAGTCATTTTTTGTGCGCTGTGTGCGCTTGTTTGCTGTGGCAATAATCCAAATGTTTAAACTACGAGAAGAAACTTTTTGAATGCAAAATTTTTATTATAAAAAAATGTTAATAATCATTATACTAGTCTTTAATTACTTGTTCATTAATTTATGAGCCAAAAGCTAGTTTTCAAGGATTAAGACTTCATTAAAAATGAACATTACTCACAATTTTAAATATAAAATTCTTTAAAATTATTTCTTTATTTACAAATTAAACTCTGAAAGTCTTTAATACTGATAAATCTGTCATAAATAAAAGAATGATTTGTGTGAGTGTTAATGACACAAATGGCTTCAATTGAATGCTTCACTATTTTTATGCGATTCACATTTAGTTAATGTACAGCTACCACAAGATTATACTTACAATTGACTTTCAGATTATTGAGAAGGATTTCGAGAGGGTGTTAAATATGTCAAATGTGATAATTCAATAGAAATTCAATGAATGACATAATCTCATCATTATTTATTATTTTCTTAATTTTATATACAGTACTAAACATTACTACTGATTTCTTTGGTCTCTACACTTTATCGACAGCCATTTATTAAATGACTTACAATGAGGCAGTTTCTGAGGAAGTTTAATTTGAATTATTTTCTGTTTCTCATAAATGTTATATCTATTTACGATAGAAACATTGTTAAACTCATGTTACAATAGTTCGAAGTTTCAATAACCATTAAAAATAGTGAAACTAAAAGTATTAGTTCACATCAATTAATAGAAGACAATTGGGTTTTCACTGTTATTTTTATATTTTTGCTTTGTTTAACTTATGATTTTGAAACTTATGTCATTTTTAAATAAAGAAAGCTTATTACCGGTATTTTAAGTTTTGAAAGTTAATAAAATTTCAAACTACTATATATCTGCTATATATTATACAATTGGCTTAACAACGCTTCTTTCATAAGTAGATAATATCCTTTATAAGTAACCAAAAGTTTAAACATAAGTAACTTTATGAGAAAACACTTTCTTTAAAAATTTAAAGAATAGTTCTTTAAATTAAATAATTATTCCAAGTTATTAATCATCAAATTGAAAATCTGATAATTTTTGCACGAAATTTGCAAAACAAGTTTTAATTATACTGTATATTAATAATTAATTTTATTGTAAATCATTTTAATGCAAATTTTACTTACAATTTAAGTAATAAAAAAACTCTAAATAGGGTACAAATTTGAGCGTTATTTAGGGTGAGGTATACAATTTTTTGGGGCAGTTCTATTAGAATAGAACAGATCCAATCTCTTAAATAAACCCAAAATTGAAGTGAAACTTATTTGATTAACTACTGGACTGGCGCTTCAATCTTGAAAAACTAATATTTAGTTAACAATTTTGGTTATTAACAACAATAAACAGAGTCGTATAACACAGGCATAACAGAGCCAGCTATAAAAGAAGAAGTCAGATAACTGAATCGTCAAAAAGTTGAATAAACAAACCTTAAATTTTTATGACTCCTTGAACTAGATTTGAATGAATAGTGCTTTAATTAAAAGAGTAATTTATAATTCAAACCAAATTCGTTTATTAAATGTTTCATGAATTCAAACTAATTCTTATGCAAATATAGCAAATAGATTGTTAAAAGAGCTGTTCCTTAGCTGCAAGAAAACTAATTAATGAATTAATTCTAATTTATTCCTAAATAATTAATCATACATAAAGCTAAACCATTGAAATTGACTCTTAAATTGGGGTAACTTTGACATGAATAACAATTTTTCAAAAGAAAAAAATTAGCAAATTGTTAAAAGTGTTGAACTCCTGACGAGCGTATATTTTATTTACTGTTTAGTGCAATGAATTGCTGACAACTTTTTGTGTCCACACAAAGTGAAGTTGATATCAGAAGCACGTATTTGAGTCGCCGGCAAATGTCTAATTTCTCAGTGCAATACTTATCTTACTTTTGGGAATGCTTTTACATTTCCACATGGATTTAACGATTCAATTGAACACTACTGTATACACTACTATATGAACACATCCAACATGTTATGCTGTCTCAGCGATGGTTTTACAGAGTTTTGATCACTTATTTTTCTTTACAATACGTACCGCAAAGCAGCCAAAGAAACTGCAGCCACAGCTCAGCAAATGTGATATTCTTTTCAAAACTATGATGTATTATAAAAATTACTTTTTTTGCTTAAAAACTTTAGTTCTTATATTGAATTTAATATGTGAACAGAATATGTACTGAGAGATCAACTTTAGTCAATATAATTGTTGAGATAAGCAATTTAAAACTGACTGTCAAACTCTATTTTGGTCAAAAGGTTATCTGCTTTGGTCTGTTCTACTTGAGATACTTTTAACGTAAAACTAATGCTTTTGGTGCTTCTGTCACTATATTTTATTAGCTCTCAATATAGACTACTCTACTATGGAGTGGAGAAGTTCATACTTTCTATAGTGCAATACAATTCTCTGGTGCCTTTTCTTCCATTTGTATTTCTTCTCAACTAAATTGTAATTCTTATAAACGCAGTATTTCTTCGCTATACAGTGCAGTACTATTTTACTCTTAAGTTCGTTTTGTGTGTCAAACCATAACTCTATTTTTCTAAATGAAATTTTAATGCGATTTTTATTTGTTGCTTCACTAAAAAGAAAAAGTTTTTTCAAAACTTTTTCACCCAAAATGTGGCATAAAATTAAATGATTATTAAAAAATGGGTTTTCTTGATGGATACTATTTTATAAGCATTAATAAAATGCAAAATTTTTCGACTAATTTAACATTTTAGTCCAAAATACTCTGTATTGGGAATCAAGTCTCTTAAACACTTATTATTAATTACAATGAAGTTTATAAAATAAATACCACCTAAAAAACAAGAATAATAATTAATGTTAGTGTTAAGAATTTGGAATTTCAATTCAAAATTTAGGCGTAGTTTGCTTCAGAACTATTTTTTCAATTTAAAGTCAAATATAAGCTCTTCTTTTAATTAAACACTTTAATAAAAAAAGATATTAGAGTTTACGAAACAAGTTAAGAAAATAGAAGATTTTATTAGTTTTTCTCAGGTTTTCCTTTATCTAAGAATAACAATAAAGCTTTTAGTGTAAGAGAATTTTCACTTTTGAGGTCAAATATTTGTATAACTACGTGACTATCATTATAGCTAATACAGTATTATACAATCAATGAGAGAACGTTCTCACAAACGTGTATATTATTGCACAGTTTAATTGCAAACCTAAAGCAAATAAACTGTTTGTTATATAAATAGATCAGTATTTCATGACTTTTTCTGTAATTATCATTATTTAGGTAATGTTATAAATGTTATAATAGTTTCAGAATGGAATTTATATTTAATTAAACTGAAGTTCTTTTAATTGTTTTTTCAATCGTTAAGCATATGAATTAATATATATTGATTTTGTTTCAATTTGTTAGGAAAATAAATTATAAAAAGTTCATTGAATATACTTAAAGTTAAGACATTTGTTTAATTTTATCATATGCTTAGAATTCCCATAAACTTAATATTTTTTGTAACTCATTCGTTTAATATGAAGAAGACTTCAAGTCTATTAAATTATATTAAACTTTTTTGTAAAAATACTTTCTTGTGATCCTTTAACCTGAGTGTGAGAAATAAATAACTTATAACTTCTGAATAGCTTATTATTAAACTGCCACACATTGCAGGGACTGCCATGTATTTACTGCCATGTATTTACTGCCATGTATTGACTGCCATGTATTGACTGCCGTGTATTAACTCAGGGATCAATAGTAGTCGCGAAAAAGTTTTTTCAGAAGGGTTTACAATAGAGGTAATAAAGTCATGCAATACCCAGATTATCCCACATTTGTATATTTATATGAAAGCAAAGGGAGAAGAAGTGCCTCTGCTTTAAAGCGTAAAATGAAAAACACTTATCTACAGATATAAATTCTAATAATCATTAATCGTTGACATAATGAACAAAGTCTATGAATATTCTAAAGCCTTGATTGACGTGGGAGTCAATAATGATATAGGAAGTATAGTGCATTTTGCTCACAGAACAAATAAATACTTGTTATAAAACGAAGCCATATAAATAACTTATAACGGTTGGGGATATTGGAATCTATTTTAAATGTTTTTTCTGTTGATTAAATTTTTTTTAAGTTAATTGCTGTACAATTTATTTTATATTAATTGTAATTGAATTGGACTTAATAGATCTTTTAAGGAGAAAACTAATTGCCAAATAAATAAACTATTTAAAAGACTATTCCAATAATTCATGTTAGAGTAAGTTTCATTCATTCATTCGCTTCTTAGTTTATATTCAAAATATCTTATTTCAAAATCTTAGGATTATTTTTCAACAATTCAAGAAACAAATAAGAACTACTAAAAGCTTAGATGAAATATAATATTGAACAATATCTCATCAAAATAATGTCTAAAATAACAGTATTAACTTAAATGGAAAACATTTCTCATCAAATTTTAAGCTATAGTAAAAAAATATTCAATATTTATTCAGTAAATAAAATGCAAAAAGTTCTGAATTTTAGTGAATTAAATATTGAATTAAAGTTAGACTTCCTAAAGCAGTAAGCGTACACTAGGGAGCTCGCAGTTGTTTGCTAGGGTGTACGAGAATTAGATCCTTAAATTCTACCATTTTTAAACAAATTCATAAAATGTAACAAGAAATGAAAGAATGGCATATTTTTATGAATATTTATGATAGAGGTACCTGAAAAAAAGTTTGGGAACCACTGTCCTAAAGGAAACATAAGCTCTTCTCAGAACTTAAGTTATCTTTCATTTAAAAGCCGAACTATTTATAGTTAAAAAAAATTATAATCTAATAAAATTTATTTCAAAATAGTATCGAGTCATTTATAATCAGTTAGAAATGAACCCATTCTAAAAAGACTTGAGAATTGAGTATTTAAAGAATTTCTTAAGCTCTGAAAATCTAGAGCTAAAGCTAAAGGAAATGATGCTTAAAAGACACTTCATTGCAATACAAATAGTTGACATAAATGCATTATTTTTTGCGTTTATCTACTCTGTATTTACATATAATTACTATTTGATATATGCTTGCAATGAAATCTATCCGACTGAGTAATTAAATTAAATATATTTGCGAGTGAATAATTTATTTAAAAATTTTTGAAAAGTCCTATTTAAGCAAAAACTGCATTTCAAAATACTGATAA
The DNA here is from genome assembly GCA_034699485.1 of Nanhermannia elegantula. Lineage (NCBI taxonomy): Eukaryota > Metazoa > Arthropoda > Arachnida > Sarcoptiformes > Nanhermanniidae > Nanhermannia > Nanhermannia elegantula. The sequence continues at coordinate 1,743 of JAQGCH010001005.1, read as the reverse complement.
TAGGTGAACAAATCTATTTTAATGATTTTCCCAAAGTTACAGTACATTAATAATTCTTATCTATTCAGTTCTTGTCGTTTTTCGTGTTTCAGATTATGATTATTTCTCAAATTTCTGTCAATGTATTATTTTTCAGTTTCAAAACTCTCATCTTTAGTCAATTTTTTTATTTCTGTTTTCAAGATATTGAAAATGTTTTATATAAAAAAAGAATTTGATTTTTTTATCAAATAGGATTTTCGTATGAGATTTCTCAAGAATGAAAATTTTTATACGATTTTGTGGAAAACCGATTGCTTTGAGAAATGATTTGAAGTCCTCTAGAAGTCAGACAATGTGTCTGATCATTAGCGTTTATTCGTCTCCAATTTTTTTGTTACTAAAATTTATTATTTCAATGTCTCCACTGAAAAGGTCACATTTGATTTGCTTTTCAGATCGATTAACACATTTTTATTTACGCTTTAAATATGGTTTTAAAGATATTTTTTTAAAAATTATATTCAATTGTGAGTTCCATATAGTAAATGATTTATATATTTTTACAGAGATATTGAATAAGAAATGCAGTGAACATAACATGCATAACACGAATGACTACTCTATCATTCATGAATGCATTTTTGTATTATTTTCATTATTTGTTATTTTTGAATATAAATGATAATGAATAGAAAAACTGAAAACAATACATGACATTATAAGATCACACGATTTAAGCGTAACATCAGATCACTTGATCCACAAATTAAAAAATTAATGGTTCGTTACAAATAATGCATTACGAGGAGAGAGAGAGAGAGAGAGAGAGAGAGAGAGAGAGAGAGAGAGAGAGAGAGTCGGTTTTTAGGAAGTGAATGATTATTGTTTTTTAAGAAATTCTCTCTTTTTCTACTAAGCAAAGCAAAAATGTTAAAACAAAGTTTCGCTTCTTCATTCTCATTTAAATTCTATCCATGCTTAAGAAACCTTAGTTTAGAAATTCTTATAGAAATTTTCGCTTAATTTCTGGATAAATTTTAGTGTTTAGAGCTCTTCATTTGTTACTATTGAGCAAAGTTAGCGTCTCTGCAATATATTCTCTCAATAAACAGCTATGAAAGAGAAAAAGGGAAAAAATAAATCGTTCGCAAGAAATTTGTTGAATCAATAAATTTAGAAAAATGGGAGACAATCTTTTTTCTGCGTTTTATACTTTGACTTTTGCTCCATTTATTTTCAGTCTTGCGGACCAGTCCTCACATAAAACAGATTATTGTTATAAATTTCCAAGAATTTATAGATAAAATTGATTCTATCTTTAAGCAGTGGATAACTTTTAATAAATTGCAATCAAATGTTAACAAAATTTCTCATTAATCTTAAATTTGAAATCATTATCTCATAGAAATCAATTGAGTGGAAGTTTGCTTTCTTTATAGGAAATAACAATTTTCTTTATTGATTTACAATGAAGTCCCCGGGCCGCTGACTGTCGATCATTATTGTAAAGTAAATCAGTGGTTAAAAATCAATGTGAAAACAGTAATAGTGTGCATAGAGGGCGTCAAACTAACCAATTTTGCTTTAGAAAATAGCACCAAAATATATACACACATAAAAAGAAAGAGAGTTAAAGAGAGAAAACGAGGTGATCATAACCACAAAGAGATGGTACGTTAAAATGCATGTGAGAATATGGTTATATACCGAATATATTATACGGAGAATAAGATGCACTACATCTGCATCGCCGCAGAAATG
>JAQGCH010001004.1:0-18033 GCA_034699485.1 Nanhermannia elegantula | reverse complement strand
AGGTAAATACGAAGAGGCAATGCAAATCTATAATGACGTTTTTAAGAAAGAAAAACAAATATTAGGACCTGATCATCAAGATACTTTAACCATTTTGAATAATATGGCTTCCGTACTAGACAAACAAGGTAAATACGAAGAAGCAATGCAAATCTATAATGACGTTTTTGAGAAAAGAAAAAATATATTAGGACCTGATCATCAAGAAACTTTAACCACTATGCATAATATGGCTTTAGTATTAAATAAACAAGGTAAACCTGAAAATAGGGAGTAATTTTTACAGTGAAAGGTTTAGAATTAGATACACAGGTGCAGCAAAAATGTTCAAAGAGATTATATTCAAAGAGTAGCACTGCTCCCTGATATACGCTTAATATATAATCCTTTGCATAAATTGATCAAATAAATATTTCGTAAAATCAAAAAATAATGTTGATTTCAATAAGTTTATTTAAAATAAATAAAGCTACGCTCTTGCAAAATAAAATAAGTCTTTAAATATAGTTATTTTATTAAATATTTTATAAAATATTTTCTATTTTTTTGTCAGTTTTTTTAACTCGTTTTGTGTAACAAAACGAGTATATAGATTCCTACATTTGTATGCCATCGCCTGTCTTAATTGTTGCAAAAATCCCAAATGTTCATATTTTTGCGAATATATCCCATTGTTGAGAAATTCTGAAATTTCATACTATTGAGAATATATCCTATTGTTGAAAAATTCCATATCATAGGATACCAGCCACTCTTTATACTTTTACAACAATGCCAAATGATTTAAAATATTCCCATGTTATTGAAAATAAGTTATATTTATCCATTTTAATATATTCCGCATTGATAGTGTAATAAATAGACAATTGTCGAATATTTATTTTTAGCTCATATTGTGTAACAATGGGAGCTTATAGTCTTGAAGTGTTTGTCTGTCTGCCCGTCTGTCCTTCTGTGTGTCCCCCCAATAATATAAAAATTAAAAATTTACAACAATGATAAATACAATAATGAACTATATTATATGAATATGAAAAATCAACCAGTTATAATTACAGCAATGAAATATATTTGCAATAATATGACTCTTGTGTTCAAATAATAAATAAAATATTATAATGGTGCAAAATAATGTTAATCTTATTGCAATAATATTTAAAGCGATAAATATTATTTAATAAGCACATGCAATATTTATAAATTCAAAGCCTTAATTTCGTCAATAGTGACTTGCAATAATATCTATATAATCAAAGCGATGACTATCAGTCAAAAGGCACTGATAACTATAATCAATCAATGATAATTAGAACAATGAATTATATTATATTATATTAATATGAAAAATTCACCTCCCTGCCTCCCTTTGTGCCTTCCTCCTTCAACTATTCAATAAAATTAAATATTTGCAAAGGTTTAATCTTATATAGTTATTAAGAAATAATTTCAATATGAGCTCATACTAATGGTTATTCTTGTTTTCAATTAATGACGTTAGAGATAATAAAAATATTGACCCTCATATACATTTTCAATTGCATATATATTATATCTTTGACGTTATTTATAATATACATTCATAAGAAATATCTTTAATAAAAACAAGGAAGTATACAGTCTATGACTGCTTACAAAACGCGATCCTTCAGTATTTTTGCCTCTTGTTGTCATCTCTAACAGTTTCCATAGTAAAGCATTAGTATCGGTAGTTTTTCTTCGGTAACTTCGCCAACAAAACTCTATGCAAACCCTCCCCATGTCCAGGTATGGAATAACATTTTGTATACTTTCCAGCGTTATAAATGAAAAAATAATAAGCGGTTTAATAAGTCATTCAAAATCACAATAGATTATAACCATACACGCCCAACAGCTCCATGCATTCAATGTTAAAAAACACATTTACTATTGAATGCATGGACATTCATAGCATGTATGGTTATAATCATATATATACTAATCTAACTCGTAAGTACAGTCACTCAAACAAAATTTGTCCAAATCCAGGAAAATCCAGTGATACGTAGGGATAAAACTTAAGGGACGAGACATTAATAAGTTATCGCAATAGTTCGGTTATATGTTTAGACATTGAAAATTCAAATTCATTCAAAATGATAAGAAAACTAACATTTAGTCAACTATTGATTGTATACTTATAACTTCGTTAGTCATAAACAGGTCATAAAAATATTTCGCTCATATATTGTAAAGTTGTTAAACCTTTAAATATCTATGTTTTGTGAGTCAAGCAGTTGTGTTTTTGATAACAATTATTAGTAAGCTATATATGAGATAATGTGGATTTTTATGGACTTAGATATTAATCTCAATAAGCTCAATACAAACTCAATTATAGCTCAAACCCTTATCTTCCGCATCATTTCCTGGATCATGTGGACAAACTTTGAGTGATTGTACGGAAAGTAATGTAATGTATATTAAATCCTAACTTTTCAATAACTGACTATATATCAAATCAAAAAACATGAGCACAAGTAATTTTTGTCAGAAAGCTATTTTCAAAACCAGAAAGGTCATTAAAATAAAAACATAAATAAATTTAATTTAATTTTTTGATAAATATAATTATAATTAATCAAATAGATTTATATATAGTTACATACATACAACTAGATTAATACATTGTTCTGCTCTAAAACAATAGTAAACTAGCGAAGGAAATTTAAAACCCAAACCCAAGATTTTTTGTGTAAGTGTTTGGGTATAGTTTTTTGAAAGCTCGTTGGGTTTGGGTGGGTATGGGCTTAGAGTTTAATGGGTATGAATTTGAAATTGCCCAACTATTCTTTCCTAATTTCTGCTTAATTTAAAAATAACTAATACTAAACCTTTAAATGTAAAATTTACATTATTTTAATAATATTTTCATAAATTATATGTCTTATTCAATGCAATTGTTTGTGCATTATTTTAAATAGTTTTTTGAATTAAAAAAATATTATTGTATAGATAAGGGATTAAAATATTTGTGGGGCAAAAATACTGATAATATCATATTCATGGGTTTGGGTTTTTGTTTGGTATGAGTTTGATTTTTTAAAACACGCTGGATTTGAGTGGGTATGGATTTGATTATTTTCTTTAAATATTTTGTTAAGCTACCACTTTTTTTTATCAATACAGGTGTGCCCACTTAAATCATGTTTTGCTGTAATATCGGTTGAATTTCAAAAAAGTTGGTTTTGGCTCAAATTTTTTCAAACATAATAAATTACGTCCTAATACTAGACATTTGGAATAAGACTTATTCTATTTGAAAGCCCTTTTAACCGAATTCAACCTTTTAACTGAAACCAAAACCACTTTAACTTTAGATCTGAATTATAATGTAATTAAATAATAATAAATTAAAACCAGTATTTATGTTCATCATATAGTGTCATGTCTTGTATTCTTTGGTTTAGCTTTAGTTTTAAAACTTATTATTTCAGAGAATAGAAAAGCTTTCAGTTTGTGAGCTTTTAGTTCAAACTTATATTTAGGTTAAGCTGACCTTAGCTGTAAACTATTTTAGGGCTTTGGTCAGTAATTCACTTGAAGAGGAAGGTTGGGGTGGACTCAAAAGTAGGACAGCTCTGAAAAGAGAGTTTGAGCCTCACTCTCAACACAAACTCAAAACTGATCTTATATTTCTTTTGGACACTTTTTGCATTCATTTATAAAAACATTTTTTATATTTAATCATTAATAAAAATATTCTAAAATCAAAATTAAAAAATATTTTATAAAAGCCCAAATCGCCGCATAACATATGACGTCAGAAGTGGGCATTTAATTTTGAATTCGTGACTATTTTAAAGATTAATAAAAGTTTTGTAAATTTGAAAAACTGAAACTTTTAAATAAAATTGAATTGAATTGAATTTTTTGTAATGAAATTGAAGAAAATCTGAGAAAACTTTTATGAACTTTAAATGAAAGTGATTTGAATAATTTGAAAACCTTTTGGTAACTTTTGGTGAAGTTTTGATGAGATTTTATTCGCATTTTGGGACCATTTATAGTTTTGGTTGAGTTCTGAAAACTAATTTTTGGGCAAATAAAGGAATTTCTGGCTGATTTGAAATCGTTTTTTGGTTTTGGTTCACATTTTGATTATTCTTGAGGTTGAGAATAAAGGTTTTATAAAGACTTTTGATGTAAAAGAACTTATGTTTTTAATTTTGAATCAATTTATGTGCTATAAGACTATAATTGAGAGTAAGGTCTTTATAATTGAATTGTTTACTCTTTTGATATAAACTTTAAAAATTTCATAAAATGTTAATGAAAATAAGAATAATGATGAGGATAATGAGCATAATCCGCCTCAAATTAATGTTAGTCAAATGAGTAATGCTATTGCTTCAAGTCTTGAGAGCACAAGACAGCATCACATTCCGCTATTTAGCAGTAATAAGATGAAGACCCGATAAAATTATTAAGAATTTATGAAAAAGTTGCGAAAGCTCTGAAATGGGATTGACTTAATTATCGATAAATTCCCAAATTATTTGAGTGGTTGTACAGAGACGTGGTATTATGGTAATGTTGACTGCGCTGTAGATTCTAATCCTAAAGGCAATGATCCCGACGATAGCGTTAAACCTTATGATTACGAGAGGGTCAGAATTTGTTAAACTATTAAAATTAATAGCATTAGTGATTCATTAAGTAGTGTAAGAGAAATAAGTATATACAGTTGTGTGACCAGCCCTATTATGGACTTATTTTGGGCTGTTTAAAAAAATAATGTTAGGGTTAAAGAAATATTTTCCTAAAATTTTTGTTTTCACAAAGCTCTAGATTTTATAAATATAGACTAAATTCTTGACAGTCCAGCTGGAATCATGACGTGTAATCACAGTAGGGTGACCAAGTCTTGCCAGACCCAAACCCGGACAACTTAAAAAATCAAAGGGGCGGACCAAAGGATGTTTTTTAACTACAGTGCGTTTCAAATGGTTAAAGGCACACATATTCTTTTTTTAATAAAACCGGGACCGTTTGAGCTATGAGCTTGCAATTTTATAATATTCTTATAACCAAAATTCTGGGAGGCATGAAAAAGCAAAGGGGGATCTAGGGGATATACTTTTTGATTATTTAATAAATTTCATAAAATCATACGGGACTAACAGTGATAGACACGCTCGCGTTTGGGACAATTTTAGCGCTCGACGCTCGTGCTCAGTCTCGGGTACCGAGCGTTTACCGAGCGCCTAGGTCAGCAAATTTCATGATTGAGGGACTTTATATAACACAAAACTAGTTTAGTTTAAGAAGATATGGGATGATCTGAAAGATTCTATGCGTAAATTCTTTAAAACTGATTAATATGTTTGTTTATTATAAAAGTTTGTAATTTTACTTAAATAAAGAAAATTAAAAAAAAATTTTATATGCAATATACTAGACGCTCGCCCGAGCGTGCTCACGCTTGGCTGTAAACCGAGCGCACTCACTCTCAACGCTCACGCTCAATATTACCGCGACTGTAAGCAATTATTGTTAATAATTTGCTACTTTAGTTTAAAATAATTAGACATCATATGACCCAAAACGTCATTTATTTAAAGTTAAATTGATAAAAATATCAAAGAGAAAACAATTAAATTTGTTAAAATCAAGAAATTTAAAGATTAAATTAATTAAATTCTTTAAAATTGAATTTAAAAAAGCACTAAATAAGTCATTTAAGTCATTCAAATAAGTCATTCAATAAATAAAATTCTGTTCAAATCATTCCTTAAGTCATAATTTAAGAGTGACCCACGTAGATGAGGTATCCACGTTATGTGCTTATGCATAGGCACTCTGGGTTTTCCAATTGCCAAAGCGCATTACCAGAAGGAGTGCATCTAGGTCTTTGTCCCTTTAATACAATAAACAAAAAATTTCAGGCACTTTTATTCAATTAGTGAAAATATGCGTTATACTTAAAATAATAATTTTAAAGTATACATAATGTTTACATATAATATAGAAGGAAGACAGAAGACCGAAATAAAGACCGAAACAGAGACCAAACAAAAACAAAAAGACCCGTGACTTGATAGAAATGAACAGAGATTGACAGAGACGGACAGAGAAATTGATAGTAAAATTCACAATAAGTAATAATATAGTTATTTAAAGGAATCTATTTATAATATTAGTATATATACTTTTATTTTATGAAGAAATTTAATTATTTTTTTATTGAATAGGAATTATTTTGCATTGAATGAATAGATTAATTATTTAAAGTTAAAAATTGTGTAATTATACCTCTCACTGTCTTTAAAAATATATGTGGTCTATATTCTGCCTTTTTTCTATTAAATATATTCAGAATTTCTATTATGCATCTAAATCTTCATCTCACTAATTTTGCAAATAACTTTATCAATATAATGTGTATCTTGTTCTCGCTGTCATTGCCATATTTGTCTTTGATCATAATTTTTCTGTTTGTTTCTACAGTATATGTATACAGCATATGCAATATATATGTAATGCTTATTTTCACTAAATTTATAAATTTTACTATCAATGTCTGTCAGTCTCTGTCCATTTCTATTAAATTTCACGTATCTTTGGTTTTTGTTCGGTTTCGGTCTTGCGGTTCATTTAGTCAGTCCCATTTTAAAGCCTAAATATGTGCTGAAATGTGTATAAACTTAGCTTCAAGTGAAATCTTAAGTTTATTTTACATTTATTTCTACATTTATTATTTTAAATTATGGAACAAAGTTCTGTTAGTCAGTCCCCATAAGTCCCATTACTCTACATTTTAGTCCCAATCCCATCCCATTCTAACTCTCATTCCCATTGCCGTAAATACTTATGGGGCTAAGGGGACTATGGCCCCCAAATAATTTTTAAACAGTTAAGTGTAGGTCTGTAGAAATTTTTAAATATTATAATAATTTGGGTTTTCTTATGTTTAGCACCCCCAAGTACAAAATCCTGGTTACGGCGCTGCTCATTCCCATTATAAATGGGCTGGGACTCAGATTTTAAGCTCTATTACCCACACTATATTAGGCTTTACTGTATGGAAGATATGCATTTAATTATACACAACCATTCATTAAAATGAAAGTATACTTTTAGCGTAATTCATATCTGCCATATAGTAAAGTCTAAAATTGTATTAACAAATAAACCTCTATATCCATAATTATATAATTATTAATATTGTGTAACAAATATTAATTAATGTAAGACAACTTACTTTTTTACAGAGTAGGTCTTTACATTCAGCAGTAGCTCTACATGGCTTTCCACACAATACAGGAGAAAAGGAGCTAATCAGCAAAACTGATACTACCATAATTAGGATTACTTTATTTGAGTTCATTTCTGAAAATTATTTTTTTATTTTCTCAAAATAAATATGGATTTACTGTAGAGAAGAAAAGCTTAAAATTTATTTAATAAACAGCTATTTATATGAAATCTCTAACTAAAAGAATAATGACATTTAATTAGACCGGACACATATGTCAGGAATAGGGAGAATTTTTACGGAATTTCAAAACAACATATACTCTGTACGGTGTCAACGAAAGGACATTACCCTTTTTTCACTCAATTACAAAATAAATCCTTTATTATAATGAGATAACTGTCAGCCCAACAGAATAATTTTGAGTTCTACCTGTACTCCTATATTAGTATTTTAACAATTTATGTTAATTGTGTAATAACTTATTACTACACTTATAAATCAGGAACACTTTTATAAAGATATATTCTTTAGAGTAAGACATATAGTGTTTAATTATAAAAGTAAAAAATTTGAAAAACTGAATGAGTAAACTTAAATTAAATCATTATATGAAAGAGTGCTATCAATTTGTCGACATTCAACTGAACGACAATCATCTCAACAATAATATGACAATTTTTTATTTTCTCGTTTCTTAAGTAGAATTTAAGTTAAATTAGATTCTATTTATATGTAAATCAGACTTACAATTCTGAATATGATAGAGGTTTTTGTCTAAACTAATAGGTTTTTAGACCTCTGGAGAAATTAAAAAATTTATATATAAAAATTCATTTGAAATCAAATATATCTAAAACTATTAGTTTAGACAAAAATCTCTTTCATATTCAAAATTGTAGGTCTAATTTGCATATAAATCGAGTCTAATTTGACTTAAATTCTACTTAAGGAACGAAGAAAATATAAAATTTTGTCATATTATTGTTGAGATGATTGTCGTTCAGATAAATGTCGACAAATTGATAAAACCCTTCATATTATGAGTTGACATAAGCTTACTCATTAAGTTTTTTTAAATTTTATACTTTTATAATCAGACACTAAATCAGACAATAAATATAAAAATTGCCCAAAAACTAAAGAGTCCAGATGAAATGTGGATGATTGGCACCCTAGTTCGGAATCTGTAAGACAAATTGCAATTATCCCGGCCGCAAGTGTATAAAAATATACAGATCTGACTGTATAATTTTAAACAAAACTAAACATAAATTTAAACTATGTCTCCAAATAAAATTATTTTCTGTCGTTTATATAATACTGAACTCAATATGAATGAAATGGGATTGAAATAACGTTTTTCATTATATGGTATTTAAATGTGTGTCAAAGCAAACGCCTCATTGTTTGTATTATCATTTGTATCATATAAATTTATCAGAAATTTATGAGGCATTTACAGTATGCGAAATAATTTATTACGATTGCGGATAGCATTGTAAATACGGTTGCCATGTTCAGTCAGATCAAATTCGGGAGAAATTCCGGGAGGCATAAAAAGTAAAAGGGGACCTAGGGGAAATACTTTTTAAATATTTAATAAACTTAATAAAATCATACGGGAATAACAGTGATGAACGCGCTCGCGTTCGGGACAATTTTAGCGCTTGACGCTCGTGCTCACTCTCGTAGAAAATAATACGCTCGAGCGCGCGCTCACGCTCAAGCACGGGTACCGAGTGTTTACCGAGCACCTAGGTCAGGAAATCTCATGATTGAGAGACTTTATATAACACAAAACTACTTTAGTTTAAGCAAATATGGGATAATCTAAGAGATTCTATGCGTAAATTCTTTAAAACTGATTAAAAATGTTTGTTTATTATAAAAGTTTTTAATTTTACTTAAATAAAGAAAATTATTAAAAAAATTTTATATACAATATACTAGACGCTCGCCCGAGCGCGTTCACGCTTGGCTGTAAACCGAGCGCACTGACTCTCGAAGCTCACGCTCAATATTACCGCGACTGTAAGCAAATATTGTTAATAATTAAACATCATATCACCCAAAACGTCATTTATTTAGAGTTAAATCGATAAAAATATCAAAAAAAATAATTAATTAAATTTGTTAAAATCAAGAATATTAAAGATTAAATTAATTAAATTCTTTAAAATTGAATTAAAAAAAGCACTAAATAAGTCATTTAAGTCATTCAAATAAGTCATTCAATAAATAAAATTCTGTTCAAATCATTCCTGTAAGTCATAATTAATAAGTGGCCGACGTAGATGAGGTATCCACTTTATATGCTTTGCATAGGCATACTGGGTTTTCCAATTGCCAAAGCTTATTACCAGCAACAGAGCATCTAGGTCTTTGTCCCTTTAAAATAATAAACAAAAAAATTACAGGCACCGACATAGCAATTAAAAATTTAACCTTCGAAATGCTTGAAACCAGCAATAGTGGGTAATGAGATAACATTGAGACTGGGTCTAACAGTGCGACTTAAGCCTAGCGCGCTACCGCGCGCGTAATAGTCAACCTAACCTAGCCAAATTTAATTTAATTAAAACTTTAAACATATAAAATTTAGCTTAGTCGGGTTAGATTGGCCAATACGCGCGCGGTAGCACGCTAGGCTCAAATCTCACTGCTGTCTCACAGCTGTCTCATTATCACTGGTGATCAACCAAAATACATTTCAAAGATCAACCAATTAAAATAACTTATTTTTATCAAACATTACTTAAGTGTTCAGCACCAGAGCATAAAATTTCTTAAAATTTTTAGTCCCATCCCAATCCTATCGAAAGTTAAAATAAAAATCCCAGTCCCATCCCAGTCCCATCCCAGTCCCATCCCAGTCCCATCCCAGTCCCGTGACAGTAAGTTTTATATTTAAATATGAAAAATAAAAGATCAGAACTTATTTTGACTATTAATTTACTAAGGAATTTATTCACATGTTTTAAATGTATTGTATTAATTCTTGATCCAAAAGTATTTTAAAGCCTAAACATGTGCTGAAATGTGTATAAACTTAGTTTCAAGTGGAATCTTAAGGTTGTTTTACATTTATTATTTTAAATTATAGAACAAAGTTCTGTTAGTCAGTCCCCATCAGTACCATTACTCTAAATTTCAGTCCTAATCCCATCCCATTCTAACTCTCATTCCCATTGCCGTAACTACCTATAGAGCTAAGGAGGCTAAACCCCCTCCCCCAAAGATTTTTAAACAGTTAAGTGTAGGTCTATAGAAATTTTTAAATATTACAATAGTTTGGGGTTTTCCTATGCTTAGCACTCCCAAGCAGAAAATTTTGGTTACGGTGCTTCTCATTCCCATTATAAATGGGCTGGGACTCAGATTTTAAGCCCTATTACCCACACTATTTTAGGCTTTTCTGTATGGAAGATATGCATTTAATTATACACAACCATTCATTAAAATGAAAGTATACTTTTAGCGTAATTCATATCTGCCATATAGTAAAGTCTAAAATTGTATTAACAAATAAACCTCTATATCCATAATTATATAATTATTAATATTGTGTAACAAATATTAATTAATGTAAGACAACTTACTTTTTTACAGAGTAGGTCTTTACATTCAGCAGTAGCTCTACATGGCTTTCCACACAATACAGGAGAAAAGGAGCTAATCAGCAAAACTGATACTACCATAATTAGGATTACTTTATTTGAGTTCATTTCTGAAAATTATTTTTTTATTTTCTCAAAATAAATATGGATTTACTGTAGAGAAGAAAAGCTTAAAATTTATTTAATAAACAGCTATTTATATGAAATCTCTAACTAAAAGAATAATGACATTTAATTAGACCGGACACATATGTCAGGAATAGGGAGAATTTTTACGGAATTTCAAAACAACATATACTCTGTACGGTGTCAACGAAAGGACATTACCCTTTTTTCACTCAATTACAAAATAAATCCTTTATTATAATGAGATAACTGTCAGCCCAACAGAATAATTTTGAGTTCTACCTGTACTCCTATATTAGTATTTTAACAATTTATGTTAATTGTGTAATAACTTATTACTACACTTATAAATCAGGAACACTTTTATAAAGATATATTCTTTAGAGTAAGACATATAGTGTTTAATTATAAAAGTAAAAAATTTGAAAAACTGAATGAGTAAACTTAAATTAAATCATTATATGAAAGAGTGCTATCAATTTGTCGACATTCAACTGAACGACAATCATCTCAACAATAATATGACAATTTTTTATTTTCTCGTTTCTTAAGTAGAATTTAAGTTAAATTAGATTCTATTTATATGTAAATCAGACTTACAATTCTGAATATGATAGAGGTTTTTGTCTAAACTAATAGGTTTTTAGACCTCTGGAGAAATTAAAAAATTTATATATAAAAATTCATTTGAAATCAAATATATCTAAAACTATTAGTTTAGACAAAAATCTCTTTCATATTCAAAATTGTAGGTCTAATTTGCATATAAATCGAGTCTAATTTGACTTAAATTCTACTTAAGGAACGAAGAAAATATAAAATTTTGTCATATTATTGTTGAGATGATTGTCGTTCAGATAAATGTCGACAAATTGATAGCACTCTTTCATATTATGAGTTGACATAAGCTTACTCATTAAGTTTTTTTAAATTTTATACTTTTATAATTAAACACTATATGTCTTACACTAAAGCAGGGGTGCAGAACTGGTGGTCCGCGAGAGCATTTTCGGTGGTCCGTGGGATCAATTTAATTTTAATAATGATTGGGTTCGGAATCTTGGAATTACTTTATTACTTTTAAAACTGTAAATAATTAACCATGTCTAAACAAGGATGTATTATCTCATCTTTAAAATGTTAATAAGACATCGTCCATTAATTACGTTACGTAAAAAAGGGTTTGTAGGGGTCTTAAGCATTTGATACCAAAATAAATTGTTACAAATAAACCATTTGTTAAAAATAAATGAATTTTAGTGAAATGAATTGAAAATAATGTAACGTTAATCATAGGGGGAGGTATGAGTCAAAGCTAACGTCACCAATGCATTACATGGGAAGGGTGGGAATGAAAAATAGCCCATTTATGCGTAACGTAATTAATGAACACTCCCTAATAAATGTGGTCCGCCAGTAATTATAATTTAGAAAATTTGGTCCGCGGACTAAACGAGTTCTGCACCCGCTGCACTAAAGTATATATCTTTATAAAAGTGTGCCCTACTTTTGAGCGCAGTAGTACTATAAAGGAAGATGTTTAACAGCTAAGAAAAAATAAAATAACATAATTTGATAACAATATCCTTTTATAAAGCCGTGAATTTTTTTAAAAATTAATTTAATAAAGTTAATGAAGAAATAGTTTAATCCTTTCTGTCACGAATGATAGATAACTGCAGAGCTAATTATAATGGTTTATATTATTGCAGAGGTTTAATGCACAACAATTCAAATAAATAAATTCATTTTATTTTAATAAAAGCAGTAAGTTATACAGCATTTAATAATAAATGGTTGGCCTTATAGCTAGAGTGTCCAGACGTCAAGTTTTACCCTGGACTGTCAAGTTTTTGGACAATTTTTAAAAAACAGGTGCTTAGTCCCCCCTTTGAGTTCATTTGAAAATAAAAATTTATAAAAAATTATCTTTTGGTCCCCCTTTAATTTTTTTAGTTGTCCAGGTAAAGTCCAGTTTTGGAATCAATTTGACCTGGTCACCCTACTTATAGCCGACGTGCACTTATATATTGACTGCATTTAGTTATGGAGATGTATGGTTTAAAATAAGGTTTAAGTTGTATTTCATCGTATGTATAATTATAGTTTAATAGAATAACAATCCGTTTAGAAATTTAATATAAATATTTCGCTGAATTTCTTAAATAAATAATCTATAAATAGTTTGTTTTTAAAGTGAAGCAGCTTTAAAATACATTCGTTTGAAAGGGAACTTAGTACTATATAAGTCAATTATTTCTTACACTTTTAACATATATACTTTAGTGTATAACACGTTTTTAGGACTTATAATAAAAAAATATTCAAACTTTAATAAATAAAAATGAACGATAATATCATAACATCATTAATGAGTGAAGCAATGATTGGACTTTACTATAAAATTTGAACTATTTGTTTATTTCCTCAAAATAGTAAACAAATGCTTTCTCAACTCATTTAAACTTTAGTTCTATTCATATTTTGATTAGAACTTTAAACTCATGTTTCATATGTTGAGTTGATTTTACAATTTCTCATTTAGTTTATAATTCGTTTAAACTTTAGTGTTATCATAAAATGACAGAAAAGTTTGATTAGCTGCCCACTCAATAATAAGCCTTACTGTAAAGTATATATCTTTAAAATGTGTAAGAAATAATTGACTTATATATAGTATATTCAATTTATCCAAGAAAAAAGTTATTAATGAAAAAGTTCAAAAATTAGTTATCAATTGAATATAATTCTAGATTATTAGATAATTAGATCATTTCTACAGATTAGTGTACTCTGTTTAGGTTACAATGGTTAAAAGCTATGCCTAGTCCTAGCGTCCGTCACAAGTAGGTTACGTACAACGGACTCACTTCGCTCGCCCGTCTAGTTTCTATGCATACCAACCATTTAAAATGCAAATTTTGATATTTCATAGCAAAAAAAAAACGAAAAAAATACGAAAAAATATTTTTTGGGTTTAATTGACTGGAGCTGAATTGTAGTGGGGCCGAATTGTCGGGGCGCAATTTACGTGCTAGAGTTCTAGTAATGTAAATAGGACTGATTGCAAATTACAGTTTAAAATAGGGAATTTCAAAACTGACTTCTATATAACATTAAAACTATTCATTAGCCCTATTCTTTAGTTAAGTTAATCAGACTATAAGTTACAGAAGAGCGCAATAATATTCACTTTGATTTTGAAATCTAAACTCAAGCAAAAAAAAAATTATATAAATAACACTTTGAATAAATATTTAAAGATTAGTATAAAAGATAATAACTAACAAATAGCTGGTGCGAACATATCGTCGGCTGCGTTAACACAAAGAGTTGGTCTCTTAATACAGCAGAGCTTTCCTTTATGACTGGATTCCGAATAATAGTCTTTAACACTCTTAAAGCCCCACATTCTTATGGTAAAGCGTTCGTCAAATTCTCTCAAACACTTGCTCTTTAAGATCTCGTCCATATTTATTTTGGATACTGTTTGAAACACGTCTTTGTGTTCGGAAACAATACTGCACAACGATTTGGTCAAATGCTGGTTAAGTGCGAAATTGAGTCCTGGCTTTTCCATACTTTCACAACCAGTCAAAAAGTCCCAACAGACAGATATAAGCATCGCTGCATCGATTAGAGCATCGTTTCCCGCATTAATGAGATATCTTCCCAACACTATTCCTCCCAATGAAATACCAGTGGCAACGATTTTAGTTTTAGGATTATTAGAGCGCAAGTGTTCGAGAGCTAGATTTAAATCATCATAATTTGCCGCACAATACAGTCTGGGCGTCAAGAGCTTCATATTTCCTCGACCTCTGTTATTGAACACAACAGATCGATAGCCTATCATTTGAAACAAACGTAAACATGTTATTGTTTTAACACTAAATTATTCCTAAAATGTTCAAAAACAGCAAAATTATGAATAAGATGTAAATCTATTACCCAATTGATGAGCGGCTGGAACTAAACTTTTCACATATTCTGTTTGACTGTCACCGGTCAGGCCTGGAAGGAAAAGTGCGATTGGTTTGGAGTCATCCAAATGACAGTTTGAAGAGCTGGCCGTTATTTCTAATTTTTGTGGTAAAGGTTCGTACCAATCAAGTGATACCTGTCCCCCATCGGGTGTCCAAATATATTCTCTGCAAAAATTGTAATCAATTGTTAAATAAGTTTGAAAAGTAGTGGCAATTAATTTGATGTGTTATTAATGTAGAGATGATGTAGAGCACCACTATATGAATCATTTCTGATAAAACTTATCGCATGAATAAAAAATAGTTATACTTATAGTAACACAAAGTCCAATATTTGCAAAGTACATAACTATTTCCTGTACTAATTGTTTAGTAAGTTTGGACTTTGAATTCAATCAATTTGCGAGAACTTTGCTATTTTCATAGATCGATAAAATTATGCGAATATTAACTAAAAATATAATAAATACGAACGGAAATGACTCTTACATAACATTACATATAATACATATACGTATTAAAGTATTACATTAAAGTGTGTGTCATTAAATTGTCAAATTTGACGCATTTTGAAAACCCTGTAACCATAGGTCCTTACGTTTCGAAACTTAAGGACCCATTCGTCAGATTTCTCTAATTAAGAGCCCATAATTAAATGCGAGATAATACGTAATCAGTTAAGTTAAATATATCATTGATTAACAGCTATAACAACTAATTTACTCAAATTAATTAGTTTTTGGTTTTATTTACCCAAAAAATTTTAAAATTAAGTCTTGTGAGTAATGATTCAATAGTTTAATGTCATAAATAAAGACTACAATCAAGACTTCATTGATTAATACCTTCTGTAACGTAAGTCAGGAATTCTTCCGCGAAGATAATTAGCAATAGCTGTCTGGGCGTGAGTTCCAAAGCACCAAATAGTTGGCCAATACTTCTCGTGAATTAGAGTGCAATTGGCCAATAAAAACCACCGAAACTTGCCGTCAGCACAAAAGAACGCCGGTTTCTATCAATAAATTTATATTAAATATTTTTGTCCATAACTTTTCTATTATAATGACTGCTATTTTGTGAAACTTTTGACTCGAAAGCATCAAAATGAACACAAAAGCAAACAATACATACTCTGACGACTTCTCTTAAATAGTAAACAATGAAAATAAATGAGAAAATGAGTGCGAAAAAAGTTCTTGGATTTGACAAATAAAAGCCGACGCAGTTATCCATCCCTTTGTTGAGCACATCAAAGAGTCCTGTAATGCAGTCGGGAGAAGACGGGCCTAACAGTATGTGAGCCATAATCGCTATACTATTACAATATTAATATATATTTGTATTGATTTTCATTTAATTCTATCAAAAACTATCGATATTTCTAATTATATTCAATCAAAACATTCACTATTATTAGTATTTATGTTATTATTAATAATAATATTGTTAAACATTTACTACTATTTACTTATTTAGTGATTCACTCAATTCGAGTGAATATTTATCTTTATTTTAAGCAATCATTTGATTCAATAACTTATATGTAATTAAATAAACTCTAAACAAATCGATTGTCACTTATATTCAATCATTTAGTCATTTATTTAGCACTAAATTATTTTTAGTGAATATGATTTCATTTGATTAATATCTCAAATAAGTTACAAATATTTTTCTGTTGGCTTTCGATACTCGTAAACAACTTTTTAATGTATTGAACATTTGTACCTTTTTTCTATACATTAAATAAGATTAAACATTGAGTTAAATGTATCTAAACATCAAAAGGTTTTATTTGTCAAACAGTAAATGTAGTGTTCAATGAATTCACTTGAATGCTATTCTCGACGGTTCTGTTATAATAAACGCCTAAACCATAATTAATAAAAATGGGATCCAATCAGAGCTTACTAAAAGTTTTCTAACAATTCTAAGAATATTGAATCCAAAGAAGCGAATAATAAGTTGCAATTTTTGCAAATATTTTAATAGCTATTTAATTATAACATAATGTCCAAAACGACTCAATATTTTATAATAGAAAAAACGCATTGTTCTGCTTAATAAAACAAAAATTAACTAATCCTTAGTGGGGTCATAGGTAAAAAAATTCTCAAAAATATTCTGGATTTAATTTTTTCAAAATAAACTATTTGGTCAAAAAATCAAATTACCGATAACTTAAGCTGTTTTCTCATATTTGAATTTAGAAATTTAATTTTTAAAAAGTAGCCCCCGGCCCACCCGTGGTCTCAACAACATTCTTATGAATGAAACTTATCTTATTTTTGGTTCACATTTGGATAAAAAAATTTCAGAAAAATCGGTGGATTGGCGGGAAGTCTATGTGAATTTGGAAAAATTCATATTATGTTTAAAAGAAATTAAAAATTTTGTCCCTATTTTTTAGGAAAGGCGGCGAAGTATATGAATATTAATATAGATGTGTGTGAGATACTGACAATACAGTTGTCAGTCAATCATATTTTACAAAAGTAGGCGTTTAATAAACATTATGAATAACTCATACAGTGTTTGGTTTCTGTTTTCGTTTAACTGTTTATTCCATTCAATATTAATATTAATTCAAATACTATCACAAAAATGAGTACCGAATCAGTTCGAGTCATAAACTTTTGACATTTGTGGGAAAAGTGTTCATAAGATTTGATTTGTTTGTATTGATTGCAACGCAAATAACAGTATTTTATGTAAAATGCAATCAATTTATTAAAATTGATTAATAATTAAATTAAAAGTACTTTTTGTTAAATAATATTATTAATGAATAACTTGTGTTTGTGTTGAGTGAACACGATTTCCATCTATTTATAGACATTTGAATTAATTAACAAAACATTCTAATTATTCATTTTTAATAGATATTCAAAATGTAAACAATCATTAAATATATTTTTATTATCATTGAAATGTCTTTAAGTTTATGTCTATTATTAATAATAATATTTCAAACATATGTAACGGCAACGAAAGGAATCATATATTTGTCATTAATTGTATTTGTGTTGAGTTTGTCTCTCATTTCAGTCACAATCAGAGCTCTCATCAAAAGCAGTATTAATAC
>JAQGCH010001003.1:0-18041 GCA_034699485.1 Nanhermannia elegantula | reverse complement strand
TCAAAATCGTTATCTTTTTGTGAATCACTTTTGATAATGAAATATATAAATCTGTACAGTTGTCTAAAGATATATGCTTTACACAAAAGTATATATTTTAATAAAGTCGCCGATTTTCGTGAAAATAATAGTATGTTATAAAAAAGTACTGTAATTAATCTCCGAATATATAACTCAATACAAACTGAATGAAAAATGAATGAAACTTATGTTTTTTTGTATCGTTGACCTCAACAATTGGGAAACGGTGTACAAGTGTTACGGTTATATACAGTACCTTAAATAGAGACACAGCTCACGTGAGGTTATTCGGTGTTGTGTTGAACGAAGACGAAAGCAGACGAGTTTTATTTTACAATACAATAAACTGATATCTCTAAGAATTTTTTACAGGGAGTCCCCCAATGGTGCCCTGTTCTCTGGTATAGGACGATCACAACGCGAGATAAGGGCAAAAACTGGGAGTTTAGTGATTCTAACCTAGACTGGGACTAACATTTTCCAAACATTTAATCTTATTTTAAGTCATTTGTTTGATTTTAAAAATTTTTCTTTGACTTTATTGAATGTGATCTCAAATGTGTACCATTAGGCAAAAAACAAATACCGGTAATAATCTTAAGATATCACCAATAGACAGATCTCAATAATATGTTTGTTACGTGAGATTTGTATTCAATACAAATGAGAGAAAAATGTTTTCCTGTTTTATTATCTCTTATTATTTTATTCAATAAATTCTGAATATTTTAACATAAAATTTATTGAAACCATACAAAAGCGATTGATTGCCTCAAAAATAACAAAGAATTTGAATAATAGATATATATATTTTTACCAGTAATTATAGACTATTATTGAGAAATATGCTGAAAGTCAAGGAATCGCCACAGAAGAGAACAAATACATACTGAGAATAAGCTTTAGTTTTCATAAGAATTTATACCCAACAAAAAATATTTGATAAAGTTCTAGAAATGAATGATTATCAGTAACAGTAATACAAGAAAATATATAACAATAATCATGAGATTAATCAGTTAAATAAATATAATTAAACTTTTAATAATGAGTAAATGTAACACAAATTCTTTAGTATTAATGACAAAACATTAATATTCTATTTCAATACAATATTCGGAATTTCATAAACTTAATGATTAATTTATATTTGAGATAATATTTTCAACAAATTCTTTAATATTTACAAATAATTAAAATGATTTTTAATAATCATATAATTTTATTCTATGATAACTTTTTTCGAGGAATGTGTTGCACATACAGTATTTCAAGTTCAAGGACTACTTTATCATTGAATTGTCATTAAATTCTTAGGAGAAAAAAGCATAAAATTATTTTAACTATTTATAGATTAAAGAGATAAACAAGTATTAGGATATGATTAACTATTATAAATTTTATTAAAGATTTGCTTATATTATTCACATGAAGATTATGTGCAGATCATATTTTAACTCATAATGAGGTAGAATTAGTTACCAGAATAAACACCGCATTTGACAACAGAGTGCTAAACAGAGTTTACAGGTTATGAAAAGCTTTATAGTTTCAAAATAATGTAAAAACTATTAAAAGCCCATATTTTGGGTAAACATAAGTGAGTAATTGAGTGATGACAAGTCTAGACAGAATAAAAATACCAAATGCTGTAACAAATGTGGATATATTTATTATATTAGAGCTTGAGATTCCTTTATTAAACTTTAGGGTAAAAGTTTTTTTGTTTTTTCATATTTTGATCTCTGGCTGTCCTTAAGGTACCGAAAAACAAATGCAATCCTAACGTTTGAATCATTAAATTATACGTTTGTAACTTCATAAACATGTATTAGTCGACACCCTTTGACACTAATTGAAGTACACCTAAACCTTAAGGCATCAAATTGTTGCACCTGTTCCTCAGCCAATGTCACATGAATTCATAATTTTTACTACTTTATTATATTTGTTTGCACCGTTCCTCTAGTTCCGCATCACCTTCACCTACCCCTTCACAACGCCTTCAGAATATAAATTCAAATTATATTTAAGATCATCTTTCAAAAGCTCATAATTATCACTTATAATGACAATTAAATATATATGGATTCGACTAAACAGTATTACATCATTAAATAGACTTAAATTAGAGAAGAAATTTTGTTTTTTTGATAAATATTTTTCTTTTTCAGTTAAATGAGACATTTTATCCATTAAGAAAAATTCCACTTATAAAAAATGATCAATTTGTTAAAAGTAGTGTTGAATCAGTTCCAAGAACGAGAACTGGAATGAAATTAATTTTCGTTCCGGAGCGAGAACTAGAACGAGAAAAAAAATTGTTTAATTTCGTTCCAATTTTCGTTCGATTGGAAAGAACGAGAACGAAAATTAATTTCGTTCCGGAACGAGAACGAGAACTAGAACTAAATTAAAAAAATTTCAGGAACGAGAAAGAGAACGAAATTAAAAATTTGGAACTGATTCAACACTAGTTAAAAGCTGAATCACTTTATTTTTCACTTGAATATTGAATTAGGAATTGAAAAATAAAGTGATTAAATAGAATTCTATATCTAGTAATAAATATTATGAATAAATTTTAATCTCAATTAATAAAACTTAATTTATTGTTTATAATTAGATTTGAATTATTCATGATTTGAATGAAAACATTGTTATTTGCATCAAAAATGATTTCAAATACCATTTATGCTGTCATTTTTGACAAATTATGTTGTCATTGTTGTTATGAATTTACAGAGGGATAATTTGAATCGACTTTTCATTAAAGTTTGATTTAATAATTTGCTTGAAGCGGACCTAAGCTTTCAACAGCAAAGCGGATCTGTCGCTTCGCTAGTATTCTATGTTTTATTTATAATTATAAGTTATTAACATTAAATTTTATTAAATTTTTCCAAGAAAGTTATTTATAGGTTAGTTGACTATGTATTAGAGCTTATATAATGGGCTTAAGATTATATGTTCAGCAATTATCGTTTGTTTTTAACAAAATCGTTTGTTGTTTAGTATTTAATAGGTATATAATAATTATTATTGATATCAGGTTTCATTGCTTGCAATGCGTAAACATGCTGCTTGCAAATACCATTACAGTACTATAATATAAATAAAATAAGTTCAATTCATGTATTTTAGCATTGATTAGTTCATTAATTCTTTGAGATCACTTTCGTTTGAGTTTTTTTATATAAAAAATAAACTATTAATGAATTCATTTTATCCATAGTAGGATTGCTTTGCAGTTCATATACTTTTCATGGGATATAAGAAATTGATCTAACATTAGAAAAGACTGTTTACTAAAAAGCATTGCTATAGCTTTTACAGTGCACTGAATTTTTTGAAAATATTTACAGTATAAATGAAACCCTGAAACTTATTATTGCTAACATTTCTATTACATTATAGACAGACAGTCGTGCAGACATACTGTACAGTACCTACACACTAGATCTGGGGGACTCCGGGTATTTCAGGAACCTGGTACCCGGGAAATTGGCACAAATTTCACTAAATCACATGCTTATGAAAATTGAAATAATTTAGATTTTTTATTCTCGTGCAAGAAAATTAGTATACAATGATGAGAAATAAGCAGCCTGCTCTAAACAAAACAGCCTGTCACAAATTTGGTAAGTTCTATTACAAAACTATATTCACAAAGTCGATGCTACACAAAATAGTTTATTTTCAAAGTCTCAAAGGAAGAATATTATAATCCAGCGATAGTTCAGCACTTCTGTGCTTACTTTCAATTTTGATACCTTTGCATTTGAAATTCAAGGGCAAAATGAAAAAACAAATTATTTTCAGGCACTCGGTTCTTAGAAATTGGATCAGATTACCCTGATTAACTGGTGGGTACCCGTGTACCCATCCCCAGCTCTAACACACCCATACACACACTTTTGAAAGTTTTCAACTTCAACTTCACAACCATGAAATACGACTCCACTCCAATTACACTGACTTTCAATTTTTAATTTCCAAATCCACTCCAAGAAGATGGAGTTCAAATTTGGTGCTCTACTTGAGAGCAATAGTTTAGTTCTGCACGTTTGCAGTCTATTTAGTTATATCTGTATTTCTATTAGGCTTCTGAGTGTGGCTTCTCGTACATTAAGATATCAAAAAACAAATTAACTTATTCAGGTCTGATTCAGGTTGGCTTCATTTCAAGATTTACTTCTTTTTTAAAACTTAATTTTTACTCACTTTAAGGCTTCATATGTTTGGGTTTATTTCCTGAAGTGAATTATAAAAATTGTCAATAGATTATAATTCTTAAAAATAATGCTAAATATGTCAATACTCTAAATCTTAAATATTATATGATTTAAACTCAAAAACCTGTGCGTCCAGAGAGAGCTTCTACTGTACTACAGAAGCGATTCCGTCAGAATTAGAGCTGCGCTTAGAATACAAACAAATTATTTAATTTCTCATAAGTTTTAATAATCTATAAACTGAGTGCTTTAAACATAAGTCAATAAGCTTTATGACATTGAGTATGTATTTATTTAGTTTTAGTCTTATGTGAATGTACTCATCATTACATAGAATTAATTAACTTAATTAACGCTTAATTTTACTAAAAGTCTTATAATGAAACAGATTAATGAATGTTCTTTTAGACTATTTGAGTGACTGTACAGATGCATAACTACAGTATCACTTTTAATATGCAGTTGTATTGTTATAAACTATTAATAATAAGATTAATTAATATAAGTTTACTGATCAGTGATAAAAATTTTTCATTTTAGCTAAAATTTTAGTTCATTTATTAAGAAAACATAGAGTATGGCTCACTTTCCCTTATAAATAGTATTGAGAATCCAGTTCTCAAATTCAGACTTGATTTATATCAAATCATTCTCAAACTTCTGTACAGTTAACCTCTCTTATAGTTAAGAATAATATAACACAAAGTTTTTATGTTACAAATATATTATTCAAAATCAATAAGAAGTTAAGCTTCAGCTCTATGTCGATAATCTAAAGCTCTTGAATATAAACAAAAAATGGGTTTTTGATGTATTATTAAAGACATTTGGCGGACAAACTCTATAATATAGAGTTTATATTATATTCTATGACATAGTGTGCCATACATTGTATGCCTCTTATGCTTGTTTATCTGTAAACTATCTCATAAAAACGCTCAAAACTAATGTCTAATTTTATTTCTTTATAAAAAATGTGCTTATGAATACATAAACATTATTACACGGCTATAAAGCCATTAATAACATTACATTATATTTATATTAAATATAAATATAGCAAAGCATTAAAAGACATAACTCTATGCAACAAACACAGAAAAATCAATAATTTTCTATATATTTAATAAGAATAACAATGGAATATTAAAATGTTTGAAACAAAAAATAATAATTATTGCTTCAACGCTTTGAAGCAAAAAAACAAGTGTAAGTTTTGGGTATATTGACACTGTTCTGTACTGTACTGT
Source organism: Nanhermannia elegantula (assembly GCA_034699485.1). Taxonomy (NCBI): domain Eukaryota; kingdom Metazoa; phylum Arthropoda; class Arachnida; order Sarcoptiformes; family Nanhermanniidae; genus Nanhermannia; species Nanhermannia elegantula. Next base: position 12,535 of record JAQGCH010001003.1, on the reverse strand, counting down.
ATTCAACCTGCGGAACGCATCCAGTAGATAGTAAGCAAGAATGTAATTGAGGGTACGCTTAAGTTTTGTGAAAATTGGGATTTCATTCTGTATTAATTATTTCGTTATTTTTACAAAAAATAGAAGTATTTCTATCAATATTATGAGCAAATGTTTTAATTGTATTAACTTTTATAAAGAAATTTTTATCAACAAAATGAAACCAATAATTAAGGGTTTTCACAGTTTTTTAATTAAACATTATCATATTTAATGTATTTATCATTAAGCTTATAATAAGATAAATGAAAAAATTTAAACGGCGGTTCGCGACCATTATTCCTTCACAAATAGGCGGTACGAAAAAATTAGTGGTACAGTACTACACCTGAAAAGGTGGTAAACCGCTGGTATACTGTACGGTACTGTACACACTGGCGTAACTACCTATGGGGCTAAGGGGCTATAGCCCCCCCCCCCCCCAGAGATTTTCCTGAATTTAAGTGTAGGTCTGTGGCAATTTTTAAAAAATTGCCTTATCTTTGATTTTTCCTACGCTTAGCCCCCAACCGAAAATTTCTAGTTACGCCACTGACTGTACACTTCTCCACTTCACGAATTCCTTAAATTCATACTGCATAGTATTAATAATTTCATCAATTAAGCAATTAATTATTATAATAAACTGATATTTATATTAAAATAAATTTATTTTAATCTTAATAAATTCAAATGCATTTGGATTTGAAAATATTTTCCAAACACAGCTTTTGTTCATTAAATTGGATCAGAATAATGAAATTGTAACGCATTATTAATTTATGAATTTGCTTCATTTTAAAACATCAGAAAAAATCTTATTCTCGAAAAAAAGTCAGACATTATAAATGAGATCAGCTTTTGAAACCCTTTTGATTTTATATAATTGCAAGTCTGGCACTCCCTGAGGCGCTTTAGAAGTAACTTTTGAGAATTGAAGCTATTTTCACAGTAGAATTGATTTTGGTTTTAGCTCTATTTTGTTATTAAATATGAACAAAAATAACACGAGTCTTATGTGCCTAAAAGCTAATATATTTTTCATTCCAGGTATGATTGGTATGTTTGATGATTATTAGAAACGCCTCTTCGCAAAACAGTACAATATTTAAGTCACTAGAACTTCATTGCATAGACTCATTGACATTAGAGGCGTAATAGGGTTTTCGCTATTGACACCACAGATTCAGATCTATTTCACTATTATTGCAAAGAAGTTTGCAGTTCGTTAGTTGTTATCATTTTCATACCGATAAGATTAGTTCCAAAGTGTTTAAACTTTTTTTTGATAAGCAATTATTGCACTGTTCTATTGTAATTCTTAGGAAAATCTCAATAAGTTGTCCAAAGTTTTCACTTAAAACAGTTGAGCATTGATTTAAGCGTTAACTCGTTTGTCAGAAGATAAAGCATTTGATTGTCATCAAAAAGCCTAAAATTTTTAAAAATTATTTCAAACATAAGTATTATATACATTGTGTTGATTCCAGTTAAACAATTAAATTTCACAAAAATTGATTTACTAAGTATTTTGAATATCAAGGTTAAGCCTTCATCTGAATAGTAAGTGAAATATTTATCAAGATTTCTATCTATTAGTAAATATTAATTTATTGATTTAATTACTTAAGCATAAGTTGTTATCTGAAAAAATCATTATTAGTATTGTATTACAAGTTTTTTATCGTTTATTACATGAATGCATTGGTTGCGGCTTTGGTAGCATTAAATATCAATATATTTTACATTAGAAAATCGATTTACTGAACATATGAGTTATTTATGATATATCGTAAAATAATTTTACTTTCAAATAACTCACTCCACATATGTGTTAGAATCCGTAATTTTAGAGCATTTTGTCCAAAAAAATTCTATAATATTTACAGTTAAGCAACTTATTTGACGGGAATTTAATTTGCATTCAGTATTTCAAGGTCTGGTCACTTTCTCATAAGTCTTATTTCATATAAAAACTAGACTTCAATGCTAAGCTATTGGATTACTCTCTGTAATTGAATTGAGTACATATGATATCCTAAAACTCTGTGCGTTATTGCAAAACTTTTCTTATTCTTGATTAAAATAAGTATTGAGTGTTATTTTCAGCTCTCAGCTGAATCAGAATTTCGGTACAATATATAGTATAATATTTATTGCAACACTTCATTAATTACAGAAAACAATTTTTAGCTTAAAAGCTGAGATAAGACTCAAAATTCAGTTTTAATTCCGAATATATCCGGAATTTTCAGGACATCAAAACTTTAATAGAAAACTCTATAATTGGATCAATTTCTAGGCGATTAAGCTAAAGAAAACCGGAAAATTGCAATTTAGCCGATTCCTGAGTATTACAATCGCTTGAAATATATTATATCATACCATATAATATATCAGCTTTTGTCAGTATATATACTGTCACTTATTTTGCTTAAATAGAATTTCCAGACATTTGAAGCTGTGTGAAAATGAAATTTGATACAATTGTAAACATGTACCTAATTTTTCTTCATTGTTTAAATATTTTTTCAGTCTTGTTATAAAGAAAATATTTTTAAAAATAATACGCGTATAAAATTATTAATCTTACTCTTTAGAAATAGATTGTAAATAAAATTTACAAAAGAATATGTTAATAAATAAGGATTTGAAACAATTTCAACATTATATTGAGTTTGAAGAATAATTCCTTTTTTGTTTAAAGTTTAAAAAGTTATAAAAGTTTGGATAATAGACAACAAATGTATAGATAATTGCCTGAACCAAACGCTTCTAATTAAGATGATTATAGACTAGAAATTATAATAAAAAACAAGAAAATGTCGGAACTTTTATTTTTTGATCGGAAAGGTTAGAAAATAATGAAAAGTAATGTAATGTTAAGCATTTCTTTCATATTATGTAATGCAAGACTTAATATCCGGCATTAATATTAGATTACGCTCATAACCACACATGAGTTGTGCAACCGAACACTTGACTGTAGTACTTCATCAACTGAATAATTGAAATTAATCTATTCATTGATTCATAAAGGTCTATAGATAGATCTAAAATACTATAATATTTTTTATAAGTCAATACATGTATACAATGTATAGACTATAAAAAAAAGTCTGACAAAAAAGTCTGACATGAAAAGGATCTGAAATTCTAATAAGTCTCTTAACATAAATTAACAAATATTCATAATTTAAAAGTAATAAATAATTTTTAAAGTCAAGGCTTAGATATTTGAGATAACTTTCACAATTCTATAAACTGATTAACAGTATCTCAATATTATAAACTTGTGCTCAAATGAATTTTTAGATTCTTACTCGTGTTAGTTTTGGGCGTTTTATCATTTAATTGTTACCGAAAATGTCAACAAAATAACTTGAGCGACAAATTTTTAACATTTTATTTCTGCAGAATTAAATATATTTAATGAAAATAAATATTTGATAAAGAGTTAATTTTTTCAAACTCAATATCTGTATTTAAAAAATGCTCGCCTCTTAAAAAGTTATTAGGCATACGCTGGGCACGTGCGCTGGGTACATTGGGTACATGTATAATAATTATTTGCTAATTTACAGTTATGTCATGAAACAAAAAAAGTTATCATAAATTTAATCCTTTTAAACGCCATAAAAAATGTTTCATTACTAGTCTTTAAATAGAAAACTTTTAACATAAACATAACTCAAACTTAACCTTCTGTTTGATTAATGAATTCTCAATACTTGTTTCACCGAATTTTTAATACTTTCCTCTAAACTATTTTCTATGCACAGGTACTGCTATTACCCCATAATTTGACATAAAGTTTAACGAAAATTTCCTTAATTTCAAATAATATTTAATACATAGCTTCATAAATGTAATGAAGTAGTAGAATGAGAGAAGAATTCATATCAGAACTAAACCTTGTTATTCATCTCGATTTCAGACTCATAATTATTTGCGACAAAGTGTTAGGTTCTGTTTAATTGGTTACAATTTTTTGCCATAACTTTTCTTTAACTGATCTGAAGAACAAAAAAAAACATTAATGTGAAGCGTAATTAAGATACAAAATATTGATAGTTTTCACTTAATTACTGAACGCCTGATTTAGGCTAAACTTTTCTGTGAATTTAGCTTTTGATTGAAATCTCAATACAAATAAAATCTTGAGCAAAGTTTTTATTAATTAACTTTCAATGTATTGTATTGTACAGGTATTAATTTATTATAAATTGAAGTATAATTATTGTGCTAATCCTTTTCTCATGCGGTTAATTGCAGTTTTGTTTTTTTTAAAAATAAATTAAATGACACAGAAAATTAAATTATGTTGAAAAACAATTGAAACACTATACTGTACTGTAGTATTTGATAGTTTAAAAATTAGATATTAGTCTTACAGTTGTCATAAAGCGATATTTGCCAAACGAACCAACAAAAACAATTTTTCATTATTGTTTAGGCATTAATAAAGGTTTGCAAATAATAGGATTAGTTAAAAAAAAAAGTTGACATTTGTTACAGCATATAATTCTATTGTAAGCTAAGTTCTTAAATTTTTGAAAATTTATTTCGAAATAATTGTCTCCGATTAAAATTTTTGCTTAACTCATATAGTTATATAACTGATATATAATCCTTAACTTCTGCAAAATAAGTTAAATCAGTTAAATGTGTCTTAAATTATACATTGGGTGTAATTCAAGATTTGACGGTGAAATCAGATTTTGAATATAATACTCTTAACTGATGCAAAACAAATGTGTGATATTAATTGTTTGATGTCATGCTATTGACGTTAAAAAAGGGTTACAATTTCTTTGATGACTTGTTTCAAATGTTTCATGTTTTGATCGTTTTTTTGTGTTTTTATTACTTCATTTGTCTGAATTTTATCGATGATTAATAAATAATATTTTTCAACTAAAACATTCGGAAATAGAAATTCTCATAAAATTCAGAGAAATTAAAATTAAAATAAACTTTCAATAGTTTTCTCTATTATTATGTCTTATGTCTTATTCTTTTCACGCAAGTTATTAAATATATGAAAAATTTGTTCACAATTTTCATAAATTACATAATAAAGTAATAATATTGACATTAGAAGAGTAAAGTGTTTAGGAAATGCATCAGACCATCAGGTGATGCATCAGATCGATTAAAAGTTAATTTAGTTCATAGTTGAATAATAGCTACTAAAATAGCATGTTTGAAGTCAAGGCTTTTAAACACATTAAAAGTACATCCGAATGCAGATCCATAGGAAGAAATAATCTATCAGTCAGTAGTTTCTTGTCTCGTGTTTGCACTAACCTGAAGCTATTCTAAAAATACAGTATAGTTAGTATAATCCCATTATTAAATAATCAATTGTTAAAGTTTCTCGACTTATGACAAGTTTGGAAATAATTGCATTTCTTATTATAGCAAAGTTTTATAATAAAGTGCAACAGAATAGCTTTAATTATGTATTTATTACATTTAAACAATGTTTAATGTCTTGAAAGTTTGTATGTTTGCTAATTGTTTGACGAATAATCATAAAATTTAATTGATTTTAACAATTGCTAACTGTTTTAAGCAATTACATTAAACAAAATGAGTTTTTATTCTTTGATGTATTTGATAATTAAATGAAAATAGTTATGAACAGAGCACATATCTTATGATTCAGCTAAAATCTATTTAATTATTTATTAATTCAAACTAACTTTTAATGCAATGCAATGTAAAAGTGAATTTTGTGGTTCCGAAAAGGTTTAAAAAAATAAAAATTCTTATATATTTAAGAATAGTGTCTTTTAGACATATTAATTAAGGCAACCTTTTATTTTACAATTGGCGAACTGATGAACTTATCGGTGAATAAACCTGATCCGAGAGACATAATGAGTTGCCAACAATGATAAAGAATACATACAGTATACATAAACAATTATATACCATAATTAAATAGAAATAATTATAATTTAATTATCAATTTAGATAAGTTTACTAAAGTCCAAAGTCAACTGAAGGTAATACAGAAAAAAGATTCAGTTTTTCATTGCTTTTATAACATGATCCAGATTTTCAAAGTTTATGAGACAAGCGTTCAAAGATAGTCTTGAATAATAATTTTTACAACAAATTTATGCACTCGTGTAAAAAAATGATTTCTGTCTACAAAAGCCCATATGTTATTAACTCATTTAATAGGTTTAAATGAATGAAGTACTTTCAATATGTGTTATGCATCATATACAACAAACTTGACTAATGAACGCATGAAAAGGTGATAAACAATTAAATAGCAAGTTTGCAAAGTTTGCAAATTCTTGAATGCAAGTTAACACAGATTTAAACTTTTATTGTTTTGAGCCCAGAAATGAATAGTTTCCCATAAAAAGCGTCGGATATGACTATTGCTAATTTTATTGAGTTGTTTGGAAACACGCAATGTTTTTACTATAATAGATGTTACAAAGTTCTTATCATAAACTTTTTCAAAACAACTTTGCGAACAACAATTTAGAATTAAGTTTAATCATTCATAACTGTGAAACAATAAATTAATAGCTGAGTCTTTCAAAAATTAAATATATTTTACATTATGTATGCCTAGAGCTGTGAATTTTATTTATTTATATAAATATTTTATATTTTATTTACTAAAAGTGTTTAAGTATTTAATTCATTTTTACTTCAAAAATAAGTCGGATTTTGAGCCATATAAAGGAAATATTTCCAATAATTATCACTACCGGTAATTATTACTCTATTTTATATCAAATTATTAAAATATATCGTCTTTTACAGTGAAATATTTTAATTATTTCATATTTATTAATCCCTCAAATATTGATTTGTATTGATTTATAAAGTCCACAAAATGATCCCTTTTTAAGTGATTCGTATGCATACAAAAGGAGATTATCTCTAACCGTGAGATATATAAACATTTATAAAGTTATATACGATTTTCACAGCTCTAAATAGTTATGACAAACTTAAAAGCAGTTACAAATAGTGATCCTATAGTAAATGCACAATTACTTTCTATATTAATGTGAAAGCTTTCCGCGAATTGTTATTTCTTTTCTTTTTTAATATCCATTTGTTTAACAAAATGCCACTCCTTTTAACCTCATTTCAATTAAAACTATTTCTGTTTATAAGTTTTTTATCAGAAAAATATGATTTCACATGACTTTCACTAAATCATAATCAGTGCTATCAAAGGGATATCCGACGAACGAAATCGATTCAAATTCAATAATAAGTTAAAAGGATAAAAATGCTCTCAATTTCACTGATAGGTTAAACTATTTATAAGTAAAGTTTTATCTGTTCTCATATTTCTTTTCTCATTCTATGGATTGTTAAACAGAACTCTATCTCACTCTTACTGATATTGAATAACAAAAGTTTTAAACAGCATTGAAATACCTGTTCTAAGTTTAATCATTGAGATAGTTTTGATTAAAAGTTTATTTACACTGCAATTACAAATTGATAGCTTAATAGATGATTCATGTATTTCAAGGTATTATTAAATACAAATTTTCTCTATATAAACAAATGTATGAGTTAAACAATAAATAGTTACACAGTTTTAATCGTTTAATAAACTCAATTCAATTGTCATTTAATGAAAAGCCATAAACAATGCCAACAAATGAAGAGAAGATTATTAAGGATGGAAACTCATCAACCATATCATCGCGCACTTTGTCGATTGATTCTTCATATAATATAGAACATGACCCACAATATCAAGACTCTATTCAGCCAAGTCTTAACTTTTCGCGCTTGGCATACAATTTGGCCCAATTTAATGAGACCTATGAAGTAACTCATAGAAAGTCTGATCCGAGCAAAAGAGTTATGCAAGCAGTGAAGCCGACCTGTTCTCCGGAAAATCTAAAGCGCGGTATGAAGTCATTGCTACCAATCACTGATTGGCTTTGGAATTATAACTGGAAGAATGATCTCATGGCCGATATTGTGACCGGAGTCACGATTGCCGTATTTCAGGTCCCACAAAGTGTGTCTCAATTCCTACAAATAAAAGCATTATTTTTCACATTATGTTAAGCACTTAATTACATCTTTTTAAATACAGGTATGGGTTATAGTTTGTTGGCTAAAGTTCCTCCTGTTAATGGTCTTTATTCTTCGTTTTTTCCGGCATTGATCTATTCTATTATGGGCTCTTCAAGACATGCGGCAATTGGTATGCTATCATTCGCTTCATTTTGAGATTCAATTCAAAATTTTAACTAATTATAACTTTAATTTAAGGCACGTTTGCAATCGTTTCTCTCATGACTGGGAGTCTTATTAATCAAATCAGTTTAGAAGAAAGTTATAACAGCAGTCATAATGGCACTGAAGCTGTTTCTGATGAAACTTCGTTCAAGAAAAATGTGGAAATCGCTGCAGTGATCGCTCTCTTGATAGGCATTTATCAGCTTTTATTCGGAATATTTCGTTTGGGTTTCATTTCAGTTTATATGTCCGAGCAATTGATCAGTAGTTTCATAACTGCTTCGTCTTTCTATGTGCTGACCTCTCAAATCGGTTATATGGCAGGCATTCATCTTAAGCCACAAAGTGGTCTCTTTTCTTTGTTCTATACTTACATAGACTTTTTCAGATCATTGGGTGACGCAAATGTGATTTCTCTATTTCTGTCGGGCGGTTGCATTGCTATCCTATTATTCTTTAAATTATTCCTAAACGATAAGATCAAGCAATGGACTAAAATCAATATTCCATTTCCAACCGAACTCATGCTCGTCATTATTGGTACTTTTATTTCTCACTTTTTCAAACTGGACTTAAGTGGAGTCGAGACTGTTGGTCCAATTCCAACAGGTCTTCCACTTCCAACCCTCCCTCGATGGAGTTTAATTGAAAGTCTTTGGCTTCGATGCATTCCTCTGGCTATAGTGGCCTACGCTATCACATATTCCACGGGAAAAACTTTTGCCACTAAACATAATTATGAAATTGATTCCAATCAAGAGCTATTAGCTATCGGAACAACTAATACCATTTCATCATTCTTCAGCTGTTTGCCAACCGCTGCTTCACTATCTCGTAGTGCTGTCCAAGAAAGTGTTGGCGGACGGACTCAAATGGTTAGTCTTATTAATTGTTGCGGACTTCTGTTTGTATTATTACATTTTGGGGCGTATTTGGAAAAACTTCCGATTGTAAGCAATATTAAAGTTTAACATAAGTTTGTTTTCTAAGTCATAAAAGTTGAATAATTTTGTTTTCAATCTGAAAGTGCGTTTTGGCAGCAATTATTTGTGTGGCACTCAAGACATTGTTTGCTCAAATCTTTGATGTGATGAGATATTGCAGAGTTAACAAACTCGATGGGGTTTGTAATCATAATTTGCTGTAATACCGGTCAAAGTTGGGCAAACAGTTAAGTCCTTTTAGCAAAATATTAATTGTTTTTTACTTTATATATTTTGCAAAAAGGACTTAACTGTTTGCCCAACTTTGACAGGTTTTACTGTAATAATCGTTTAATGACTTATTTGTATTATACTTTCAATGTAGTCCATATGGATCGTCACATTCTTAGCTGTGATAATACTCAACGTAGATCATGGTCTATATGCAGGTCTCGCTTATTCACTAATAACACTTATTTATAAATCTCAAAGGTATGCAAACATTTCTGTTTTATTATGCTCTCGAATAACATAAAATATTATATATTATAATAAATATAATAATTAAATATTGTTGGTCAGGCCAAAGACCTACTTATTGGGATCGATTGAAAAGTCTGATGTTTATGTGCCGCTCAAAAAGTATGCGTCTGCTCATGAAGTCAATGGAATCAAAATTTATCAGTTTTGCGGTCCATTACATTTTGCTAATGTTGAATATTTTAAGAAAGACTTGATCTACAGGACAAAAATCTCAGTCAAGTACGTCTTTTAAGATTCATTGTAACGAAGGTGTCATCGGATTCTTGTAAATCAGTCTCGCAATCACTTTTCAGAGTAACATAACATTAAACTATAAATTAAAAAGACTTAAGACTTTAACATTACAACAGATAAAACTATATTTTGGTCTATTCGACAAGAATTAAACTTCGGCCTCAATTTTCACTATATATTACAGTTTAATCTTTAAGCTGTTGAACTATAGCTCGCTCTCCCATAAGCTGATAAAGTGAAGAGCATTACAGACAAGAAACTGATGATACGTTGCCATTAAATCTCAAGAATTAGGGTTTAGTCAATTTTAAAAAAATATAATATTAAACTAAAACTAAAAACTTAAAACATTATTAGTGAAGTGATTGAAAAAAGAAGAAAACTTCTAAAGGCACAGAAGCGTAGAAATGATGTAAGTAAGCCCAAGTCTAAAATATGTGGTCAATTTCAACGAATGCGCACATTTTCAAGAGAATCTCCTCAGCCATCCATTGATGTCGAAGATTTGCCGACACATATAATCATTGATTGTTCGATGTTTTCATATATTGACACTACAGGAGTGACTGCACTTAAGACTACAGTTCAAGAATACGAGTCGATTGGTGTGAAAACATTTCTGGCCAGTTGTGCGGCACATGTGGTTAAAATGTTAGAAAAGGATGGTTTCTATTCTGAAGTAGCGCCACATCATGTCTATATCACAATACATGATGCTATACATCATGCACTTGAAGAACAAAAAGGATCTTTTGAACAATTCATTACTATTGAACACGAAGAAAATCATAACGATATCAAAACTATCGAAAATGAATGTGATATCTCTTTGACTGACAAATGAGGGAAAGAGTTATCGCCTGTAATATCTTTAACTGTTATTTTTATTAAGAGAATACTTATTATATTTGAAAAGTTTTAATTTTTGAAAAGCTTCAGATATTTTTGAAAGCCTTCAAATATTTTTGAAAGCCTTAAACCACTTCTTTTAATATAAATACACTATATATTGTTTAAATATAAGTATAAGTACTATATATCATGTTAACTCATTTTTGATACTTTATATTTTTCAATTTTTCTAAACATTATTTTATTATTTACTAATATTTATGTTTTCATTCAACACTATTTTCTGTGATTTTTGCACTAATGTAAGAAAAAAGTTAACATAAAAACTATAAATATATGATATAATCCATGATATGATCATAAAATACTATTATATTCCTAATGTATGAATAAGAATGTTATAGGAGTTAAAAATATTTCTATTAAAAAGGTACTGTTGTATGATATGATAAATTATTTAACTTAGTAATTAGAGCATTGTACAGATGCGGGACTTTAGCTTACTTAAGATCTAACTCATTCATTAATCGTTGCAAAAAGTTTACAATTTGGTTGTATTCCAGTGGTTAAGATTTGGTTACAGATTGAAATGATAGTCGATATCGTTATCTGTATTTTAGTTAAAGTTTTTATCAATTTATTTGCAACCTTAGGATTCAAAACTATTGGACATTTTTAACCATTGAAATTGATTATTAGTATTTAATAATGTGTTAAAATTACAGCTAATTTCATACATTCACTATGAGGTCGATAACATTTTAGCACAATATTTATAGATTTGAAATAAGGGTAAACTTAATTAAAAAGTCATATAAAAGCAAATTTTAGTTTATAATAATTGAGTTTTATTTCAATTCATTGCAAAACTAAGTTAAAGATAAGTTGGAATGAATTTAATCATAAAATCATCAAAATATATATTTTCAATTCTAATTATATCGATAGCATATGAAAAGAAGTCAATTTCTTTTGCATTTCCTATAAGTAATAATTCATTGAATAGAAATGAATTGTTTAGTTCAACAAATTCTAAAAACTTTAATTTGGTTGAAAAGCAGTCAACTGTTATCAGAGAAATCAGTTGGTTTTTAGATCAGTTGATTGAAGTTTTTTCACATATGGTCACTGAGATTGAAATTGATCCGACATTATTAGAGTTCGTTGAATTTCGTCACATTATGGCTCGAGTGCTCGTAAGAATCACAGCTACTATAGAACAGATCGAAAGTTTTCCTCATATTTCTTCACAAATTGATTATAGTATTAGAAAACTGGATGCTCTCAGAGTACGACTCAGTAATTATATCAGTCAGTATGTGGAAAGAGAAAAAGTTAACCCTTTGTACACAACATCTGCCCCTTCTTTCGAGACCAAATTCGATTATTGGTCAATGATTTCAGAAATTATTGATAAAATAAATTTACAATTAGATATCACTACAAGAACTACTATAACAACTCCTATGACTTCAACTCAAACAACTTCTACTACACCACAGACCACAACTCTGAACGTCGATGGACTCGTATCACAAATTTTAGCTCAAATGGAAAATAGATTTGGTTTAACGACAGCCACAGCCACACAATCGACTACTAGTTTGACAACAGCTATGAATTTAGAAAAACTAATGTCTGAAATCATAGCACAAGTTGAAAAGCAGTTAAGATTATCCACTGTAACACACCCCACAACAATTCCAACAACTCTGAGC
>JAQGCH010001002.1:0-18044 GCA_034699485.1 Nanhermannia elegantula | reverse complement strand
AGTCGAACATTAAGCCATTCATTATCGACTTCAGCCATAATGAAAAATCCGCGAATAGACATAAGTTGTTTTACTTTACCTGATTCTGATTCTGAAGGACATCACAGTCCTCTTCGACCGCTTCCAAACTTTACAAACTCTGTTATGTCAAAAGTGATCAAACCTGAGCCTCAAAAAGAGAACTTATTGAGTGCGTCCTTAACTGATGTCTCGAAATCTGGAAATCAAATGATTAATACCTCACAAAAAAAGAGATTATTAGCCAAAGCTCAACAACAGGCACACATACAGAATCTTAAGCAAATACCACAGATTCGAATCGACAACTTTTCTTCAATACCTCCCACTAAACAAGAAATTATTACGAGTGAAGACGAAGACTCGCTTTGTGGTCGTGTTAATTACTTGAATGCTTCGACTTTTCATCACAATAATGTTTCTAATAATAGGAGATATAATGATGTTCTTAATGGACAATATTTAAGAAATCCTAAACTTGAGAATTTAGAGGGAGAAAAGCTAATCAAATGTGCTGTCTCTCCAACGAGGGTATGTATATTCTGTGTATACTTTGCATTATTTTTTCATTTATTTCTGTTCTCATTACGCATTGATTTCTGTGATTGCAAAAGACACTTATTTTCTATACATATATCGTAAATAAATCTGTTGATGACATCAATTCTAGCATTTTTGGGCTTTATTATCTCAAGTAATAAAATAGTCTATAAATCATTGGTTCAGTTATACGTGTTATTAGTTTGTTAGCCAAGCATTTAATAAGAATTCTTTCATATAATATCACATAATTTGAAGAAATGAATTGAAGTTTATATGAATCGATTCATTATTTATTAGTTCTCTTTTTCATCATATTTAATGAAGTAGTTATTTATATAACGGTACATGTTGTTCGTCTGCCTCATTACCATTCGTCAAATGCATATTAATTATAATTTTATTCTTAATATTCAAATTCTCATTCATTCCTTATGACAAAGTAGTGTTCACTAAATTTATAGTAAACTCTTTTGAAGTAAACAGGATTTTAAGGCTTTATAACTCTACGACTCTATTTAATTGCACAGTTTTGAGTACTTTTCGTAAACATCACATCACATTCTGAACCAATATATTAGCTCTAAATATAAATTGTAAATCAATAGTTGCGTTCAAAGTCAAAAATACTTATAATCAATGATAAAATAAGTTAATATCACGAAATATATGTAAATATTATTCAAAAATCTTGTTTTTAACGATATTTTTCCCAAAAGTTTAAAACATCTTATTTTTAAATATGAATGTATTTTAATAACATTTATTACTATTTGTTATTCTCTTCATTTGTTTCGTTAATTAGTTTGCGTCACTTTTTTACCTCAATTCAAGTTTAAATAGTTTATTGCGATTTTTTATTTTTGTATAATAACTATTACTCTCTTCACGCTTGAGATGAAAATGAGGTCTTTTTACAATTGAATCATTAGCTAACAATTCAAAAGTGATATAAAATTTTAATATTTATTCTATTGAACTCATTTCGATAAATATTTTTTGATAACTCATAAACAAAACTAATATTAATGATTGCAATTCCGACAGAGAGGTAACCCGTCTGGCCGTACAAACCATCATCACGTGCCGACAGCACATCTCTCTCCTGTACAGCAAATGCCACAATCGCTTTATTTGGGCGGAACATCCAATGCAGACATCTATAGAGACTATTGTCATCCGACAGTGTATGTGACATCAAACCTATCGCAGCCTTACATAAGCCAATCGCAGAAGTATGTAATCGCGCCCAATGCTGGTCAAACTGGTGGCCCATTTTGCACAACAGTGGCCTCATTGCCGGCACCACCGCCTGCTCACCACCACCACCACAGCTCTGCTCGATCTACAGTCGCCGCAACTGTTGGTTACGCACCGACAGCAAGTCATCCTCTGCCGGCACACATACAACAGCCGCCATCAGCTGTCACTGCAATGCCTTTACAATTTCCAGCTCAAGCGGTCGCTCCTCCGTATGGCTATAATATGCCATCAATAGCTTCTACCAAAGCTCCGTATCAGCACTTGTATCAAATATTTGGTGATTGAACCAAAACAACTCATTCTTCTGTTTAGTTTTTCTGTTTATTATCACTTCAATTAACACAAACATAAGGTTGGACTCAATCTTTATTTAAATGATTTCAATGTTTGTCATTTAATCGTTATATTATATACGTATTGATGGCATCATTACGTGAGTGTTGTTTAGTCTCTGCTTTTATGTCTAATAGAGGGGCGAATTGATAAGAAAATTCCAGTCATTATTAATCAAGTCTTTTATTTTATTATTATTATTATTATTAGTGTGCGGTTTGTTAGCAATTTTTTAACGTTAATCAATATTTAGAATGAAATATAAATTGGATTTTTGTTCTTTTAAAGTTCGATTAGTCATAATTTCATCCAAAAATCAAATCATGTTTTTTGATTAATTTTTTGGTTAATTTAATGTATATCTTAACCAATGATTTTTATTATCGGGTTTTGCTTTCCTCACGTATTACTTTCCATTTAGTAGTTTTTTGCATGAATTTTGAGTATAGAATGGATTTACTTTGCAATTTGGATGCAAAATATTAATTATATATTCAAACAATATATTGTTGCAATTGTGACAGTTCTCTAACATTGATAATTATCAATAAATATCAAAAAAATCTATCGAAAAATTCTTTTTATTAGAATTTAAATATAAAAGAAATTTCTGCTTTTTATCGAAAAACGAAAGGCACGGCAAACGAGACGATTGCGTAAATTTCTATTATAATCTCATTGAATATTCAATGTCTTAATTAAAAATTAAAATAATTGTAAAATTAAATTTATTCAACGGGTTTGTATTCAATCTCTCATTGAATACTAAATACTGCTTATAGTCAGTGAATACGCGAATATACCGTATATACAAAACATATATATGAATATATATTTAATTTTAAAAAATTGCCTTTTGTGTGATTTAAGATTTATTTCTTCAAAATATATCAGTGTTTGAATTGTTTGAACACCAATTATATCAGGTTTTAATGATATTTCAAATTTAATATTAAATATTTATATCGAATTACAATCTTTTTTAAAGACAGATTTCGGTCTAAGCTATCACTTAATTGAAAAACTAAACAAAAAAACGAACGAAAGATTTTCCAGAGATTTTTCGATAAAAAATATAATAAAGAGGAAAAAGAAATTTCTTTAACTAAAAATAAATAACAAAATACTATCTAATGTACAACTGTCACAAAGCTTTTTAAATGAATTTTTCATCTTCTAAATGATAACTTATTTTTGGCGTAAAGGAAGAGTTAAATAGTTTTAATTTAGGAAATTATAATATAGTCATTATTGAAAAGCATCACATATTCGTATTATTATTATATTATTATAATTATATATTTAGAAAAAATTGATCCTAATTTGATTGTATTTGTAAACGTAAAATATAAACCCTTTAAATGATGTTAAATGAATCATAATTATTGAATGTCTTAAGATATTTTGTCATTTATAATCACATTATAATTATAATTAATTAAAACCGTTGAGCTCTGTATTCGTCGGGCCAACACTGACCAATTGGGGATAAAGCTGACAAGAGTATCGCTACAAAATCACTTCCGTAAGCTTTACTGCTTATGTCGAAGTGTTTGCAGTGATCTGTACATAAAATCTTTTTAAATGTTGATATATTTAAATTTATTATTACAATTCATATTTTTCTCTACACAATATATCTATATATTAGAACTCAATGTATTATAAGTAAGAGCTGTTGTTTCCTAATTCATGTTTTTACTATTTGATCGCTGAACTGAATTGAATGTAGCGGTCGTCTCATTAAATGAACAATTTTTTCTGAGTTAGTCAAAGAGCATGTGTTAGTTGATTAGAATTTCTTATTTTAGTCTTTATGAGAAAATACCACTTTTTCAATATCTATAACACTGTATTAGAGTTAAATATAAAGGAATAGATGGCAGAAAATGTTTTCTTCGTTATTCTTATCAAACAAGACATGTTCTCTCTTTTGACTGTGGATTAGATGTGTCCTAAATATTGTTCTTCTTGTAAAAAGTGTTTATAACTTCGAAATAGCTTTTTGTAAATAAGGAGTATATTTTATTTTAGAATAATTTCTAATATGTGACGAAAAGCGTCAAATTGAATAACATGTGCACTACAACTACTATTACTACTATTTTTCTCGTGAATGCAATTGTAATTTGGAAAATAGTAAAATTATTTGCTTTTTCTGTAAATACTTTGTTAGTTATAATTAATTACTAATTAATTACTGAAAGGCCCAAAACCAGAGTTAATTGACATCTATTTTCATCACTTTTTCGATCATCAAATCGAAAAGTTTGATCGAAATTATTTGTCATTTGTATATAATTTTAATGTTGTCTTTATTATGAATGTGTTGTATATTTTGGAGTTAATTTTTAGGTATTTCAGGGTATCCCTAAACTAAACATTCAATAATAATTAACCATTTGTTACAATAATTGTAAGCGTACACACATTTATGCCCTTTATGTTAATTTAATCGGTATTCAAATCTTAGTTCATATAATATCTAGACTTTGAACAACAATAAGTGGTGAACTCATTTGCATTGGCTTTCAAAAGCACTCCATTTAGGATCGAGTGTTTGGCTTTGCATTTGTGTATTATATCAATAGGTGTAGTGATAAAGTAATGTTAAATAATTAATACTAATCCTTATTCTTATTGGTAAAACACGAAAATTAAATAATTTTAATTAAATTATTTATTGAATTAGTCGTCGCACATATTTAGTCTTATTAATCGATTACCACTCATACAAACGTGCACTATATCTCTCTCTACGTTGAATTAATAATTGTGATCATTTTTATGCACATATCTATGCTTTTTATTATTATTTTAATTGATTATTTCGTACATTGTATTGAAACACAATTTCATTGCTCCCAATTAGTTAAAGGCAAAAATACTGCACCAAAACTATTTCATTGATGAACACAAAACAATTATTATGAGTTATTCTCGTTATATATTATATTAATATTATTCTTCAATTCTCATGAATATCGAATTTCGTGTTTGATTGCTTTCATATAATATGTATTAATTACGCTTTACTTTATTTCATTTTATTTCTTTAAATGTCTTCATTTAACCATAAATTTGTTTTTATTTCTTACAATTTAACGAATTATTGTTTGCTAACTCTAAACAATGAAAGCATAAAATTATTTGATTATAAATTTGTTTATTCAGTAAAAAAAAAGTGTAACGACTGACAATTTCCATCGAGAGTAATGCTGATAATTGTACGGCACAAAAGTTTGTTTTACTTCAGAAAATCCTAGTCGGGTGCAAAAGGATAAAAGTTTGCTTTATTTCTATTGGTTTTTTTATTATTATTATTATTAAAACTATCATTTTTCACAATTATGTACACAATTGAAGGTTTCAATTAGTTATCTCACAAATTATTAACGCTTATAAATATATATTTGAATATATATTAAATATCTATCTCTCTATTTGTGTGCCTCATTATTACTTAATTATAGATAAAATCACAAATAATGTATGCTATATATTAGACGAACTCTATTAATCAAAAATGTAGTTTTCAATTATATTATCATATATTAGCGGTAAAAAGTTGGAAAAACTTTTTGGTCTTAAGACAAAGTGTCGATTACACCAGTGAAACATTATATTAGCAAAACATTTAATTAGAAAAACTGTTTTCCAATTTTCTTATCCATAAATCAGTAGAAAATACAAAAAAATATTGCCTTTAAATTTAAATGCCATATGATTTTAATTATAAACCAATATATATCTATGTTTATCGAATGCCTTAAATAACATTTTCTTTTGTTGGATTATTTTATTTTTCTCTTATTATTGATGTGATTCAATATATGCTCGTATACTATAATTGCATATTGTCTTTAGGGGTGTTTCTGTATTCGGTTGTATTAATATGTGATTTAATGATGAACTTGTGAGCCAATTGGTTGATAAAACAATTATATGATTGTGAAATCTCTATAATTATTGTCATTTATTGATTAAATTAAGATTTAATCTGAGTACTGAACCCCCTATTTAATGACAAATTAGCTACAAATATAAAAGTGATTTATCTGTCCAAATGTTTTAACAAATGATTTCCAACCAAATGCACATTTTAACTGTAACACTAAATGAGTTAAATGTAGATAAAGTATAATAATTATTGCTTAGAAGAAAAGCTTCATTATAATGTCAAATGTAAATAATACTAATTCTTAGATAAAAATTATTGTTTTATATAAATGAAAGACTCTGTTAAAAAAGGGAGAAATAATCTGACAATGAATGGGTGAAAAAATTGTCAAACAAATTGTGTATCCGAGTCGGGCATAAGTATAAAACGGTTGTAAATATTTTTAAAAATTTTACGTGTTTTGCGTAATTATGTGGGTATTTGAACAAAATATTAAAAAATCCTAAACGAAAGTAGGGGTTTCACAAACACTAAAGTTTATCAATATATCAAATTAGTTTCATTAGTAGTAAATCCAAAAATACGATTAGTTTTAAAACGACGGCAGGGTTTTAATAGGTATTTTAGATTATTAATTATTATTGTATTGGTTTTGATTATTACTATTATTAAGCAAAATGGTAGTGAATGCTTACTTCCATTCATTTAATGGTACAATTCATAAATATTAAGCAAAACTTTAGTCAGTTAGTGTTGATAAGCAAGTATTGTAATTGTGAAAGTATGCCTTTCTGTAAATTTTAATATTATAATAATTATTGATTTAAACCGCATTCCTTTCATTTCCTCTGTTTTTTTCTAAAAAATTATTGCTTAATGTATTCCTCGGAAGTATGATTAATTGTAATCAAGCAATTATTATATCACGTATAATAAAATTGTCGAATTTAGACGTTGAGAGCATTTCAATATAAGTGTATTTTATTTAATTTGTTTTTCATTTTTTCCCTTAATTTTATTTATATTCAAAGGGATTTTATAGTTATGAAGCAGTTTAATTCAGCCCAAAGTTTTTGGTCAATTCGAAAATAAATTACACCAAATTAAAAGTAATCTTATTGATTAACCACCACCCTCTTAGGAGGATAAGCGGTAGTAAATGGATGGATGGATGGATGGATCTTATTGATTAGGAAAATTCGTTGACATGAATGTAAATATTTGATGTGATATGAATAAGCTGATCTTAGTATAGCGTTACTTTTTGAGAACTAATGCAGAAATGCATATCTATATAATACACATACAGTTCTGTAGAATAACTGGCCTTCAAATATCTATAAAGAAAAGTATTATTTTTGGACAAATTAAATAAATTAATAATTTCAATGCAGTAACTTATAAGAGCCTCATATAGTTGATCAAAAATCCCTATTGACTGGCCTTCAGTCTATGAAAAACTCCTTATTAATCATCGCATAAAATCTATTTCAAGTAAAAGCTATTACAAAATATAATAATAAATGGCTAATAATTATGAATTCGAAGGAAAAGTAGTTTTAGTAACAGGTAATCAATAATTTTAAATTGAAATCTTGATGAATATTTATTATACAATAAAATTTTCTTAAATTATTCTATAACTAAAGGGCGGAAAAGTGCATGTTTTGCATGTTTAATATACTATATGTATGAATACAGTACAAACCATTATTCCGCTTATTTATAGTTTATAGCCTACGCATTATAGGATTCAAAATTAAAATTTGTCTAAATCTTTAAAACAGATTAAATTTCACCTTTAAAATAAAATTTGTATATTTTTTATGATTTTTAAATTTTTAATAAATATATTGAGTGTTTTTCAAAGTTTTAATGGTTTTTCGAAATTAGGTTTAATTATTTTAATTACAAATTTTATAAGTAAATCCATTTGACAATCAATAAGTTTATATTTTATTTTTAAGGCTCGAATTCAGGTATCGGTGAGGGGACTGCTATATTATTTGCTAAATTAGGCGCTAATGTTGTGATCACTGGAAGAGATAAACTCAAAATCCAAAGTGTGGCACAAAAATGTAGAGAAATTTCAAAATCAGATAAAAATGTGATGAATATAATATTTTTAAACGAGAAAAGATTTAATTTTCATATTCTTCTAATTAAGGTTCTTGAGGTTGTGGCAGATTTGTTGATAAAAGAAGATATAAAGAAATTGATTGATCAGACAATTGCTTTTTATGGTAAACTTGATGTATTGGTCAATAATGCGGGCATTGCTGGCATTACTGATATTGAGAAGAGTGGTGTTGAAGACAAATACCACCGCATCATGAATACTAATGTAACCGCATTAGTCTTGTTATGTCATTATGCGGTTCCATATCTTAAGAAAACAAAAGGCAATATCGTCAGTGTTTCGAGTGTCGCGAGTACTAAACCTGTGAGTTATTCTATGATATAATTCTTAATTTATAGTCAGAAATAGCATTGCATTACATTTGGAAAACTAATTAACTTATATCTTTATCCTAATATTTAATGAATAGGACTGTGATCTTCTGGACTTTACCTATATTTTTTCTGTATTTAATACCATTTAGAGTTAGATTTAAGTTTGAATGACATCAAAATAGTGCTCACATCAAACTTCAAATCCTTAAAATTTTGAAATCTTTACTTTTAAATAATATTTTTAAAGCTAATACTAGTATATCAAACCACAAAAGACTAATACTTACTATATTTAAAAAGTGGAAATTCATGACAGCTCATTATTCTGGTGATTGTATAATACTTGTAGTTTCACATAAAATAATGTTTCATTTCTTGTTCTTATCTCAATCTTATACAAAATTAATTAATAAAATCTCTAACCATTATTTTAAATTTAATAAATGAATACCCCATTGGATTTATGAAATGCCGCCTAATTAGCTTAAAAGCATAGGTAAAGGTCCAGAAAGTCACCTATACTATTACTTTTATATATTAATTAATAAAAATTATTTGTCTACTCTGTACAAATAGCACTCAACCTTTTTCGGTTATTGTATGGCTAAAAGTGCTGTTGATATGTTTTCTAAATGTTTGGCAATCGATTTGGGGAGAAAAGGAATTCGTGTCAATGTTGTCAAGTGAGTGAATCGTTAATTTGGATCACATTTTATTGACGATTATCTTTAGAGAGTCTAATCTTTGTGTTTCAAAACGTTAAAAAAGTCTGATTCGGTATTTTTGATTGAGATAACACTAAAATGATTTGTGGATTAAAACTTTTAAGACAACTCTTCTCATGTTTTATTAATTAGAAAACGATTAAATTAAGTAAAACGATAAATATTAAACCGAATTTATTGAAAACATAAAAGTTAAGCTTCTCTATAGTCTCTTTCGATCCAATGGTTGTCCTCAACGTCATTAAAGAACTTCGGATGAGAAATAAGATTTTTGAATGTCTGAAGAGACCATATTGTACCCGAAACTGACATTAAATAGTAATGTTTTGAATTTGTATGATTCAAATCGTGAAATTGCATTTGAATTTCGAGAGCACCACTAATATGTTGAATTTTTTTTTTGCAAAACTTTTCCTTATTTTTAATAATGTAATTAATGACTTGTCTGATAACAGAAGATGCAATTTATCGTTTTCGATCTGGACTTGAAAGGCAACAGTGTTATTAGACTTTAAACCAATTATAGTATTGCATCTTATATTTCTGGTTCTGAAAAAGTTATTTAAAGCTAAAGTTCAGATTATATGAATTTGATTGAAGGCGTATTAAATATGCTTTTCATTTGCGAAAACGAATCCGATAAAAGCCATTCTTTGATTAAATTTTTCATAAAATTTATGACAAAATTCCTGTCGTTTGAAGTTCTTTAACCGGATGTTTGATATCTTTTCCCTCAATCAGGACTTTTTCTATTAAATTTTTTAATCTGATACTTAGCTTAGAATTTATGTCATACATCGATTCACATGTTTTTAAATATACAGAATTATATTTACTTCAAATAATACTTTATTTCAATACAATGATAGTGGCATAACATTAGGTGTCAGTAAGCGCTCACAAATTTAGTAACGGTTTTAAGTAGTGATGGGTTAGTCCCAACTTTCTATCTCAGTCTCCGTCTCAGTCTCAGTCTTTAGAAAATTTTCGTCTCGTCTCAGTCTCCGTCTCAATCTTTAGAAAATTTTCGTCTCGTCTCAGTCTCCGTCTCAATCTTTAGAAAATTTTCGTCTCGTCTCAGTCTTTAGAAAATTTTCAATTTCAGTACTAAAGACTGAATCAATACAAGTTTTACATTTAATTTATTGCATAATTTATTGCATTTATTTATTGAATGTTTGATACAGCTCTAAAAATATTCATTAAATACTATTGAATCTGAACACAAACATAAACAAAATAATTAATAAAAAGATGTAATCAATGGGTTATTATTAAAGTCATAACTTTCACATAAGTCTCAGTCCTAGTCTTTGAAAAAATTCAGTCTCAGTCTTAGTCTCAGTCCCAAAGACGGACCCATTACTAGTTTTAAGTTTATTAAAGTGATTGACACTAGGATTTGATGTGAATATAACGCTTAATTTAGATTACTTTTAAATTATTTCTTTTGCTTTAGGGTAAGAATTTAAGCTTAATCTAAATTTTAAGTAAAAGAGGCTTTAATTCATGTATAAAATGTTAGAAAGTTATAAATTTATAAGTAGAGCTGTGAAAAACATGCATTTATTTTTGTTGAATATGCATGCAAATATGCGCGAAAAAGCCCAAAATATGCAAATAAAATTAAGACGTTGTTTTGTTTATTAAACTGAAAAATTTTCAACTTGTAAAATTAATTCAAAATAAAAATAATTAACAAGATGCATTTTTAAATTGCCGAAAGAGAATTGACAAAAGAATATCTTAGACCAATTTTTACTACTTCTGATAGCGTCATTTCTTATACTTATTCCAGCACAACTTAAATCAGGATAAAATTTTTGATTTTTAAATATTCATACAAAATTAAAGGAGAATCGACAACAAAATGTTTTCAAAATAGATTAAATAAAGTATTTTTTTTAAAGTAAAAAAATATATCTTAATTTTGACAAGTTGACAAAATATGCATTTATAGAAAAATATGGCTAAAATATGCAAATTAAAAGTTAGTTCAAATTAAAGCTTATCTCATGATTCGGATAGATTTTTACAATTGCATATGATATGAATTGAGAATGAAAACATGCTTTTTCATAGAATTCACACCTTATTTATAAGTTATGAATAACTTAAGATATAATTAAGATTTTATTTGAATTCTATTCAATTATAGTCCGGCTGTTATCAGAACCAACATATTCAAGGCCTGCTACGATATGGACCCACAAACAACAGCCAAAACTGTCTTCAAAGAATGTGAAGACAATTATCCACTTCAAAGACCGGGTGAACCACAAGAAGTAGCGAATGCTATTGCTTTTCTGGCTTCAGATAAGGCATCCTTTATAACTGGATCCACTCTTGAGGTTGACGGCGGATCAATGTGGACTTCGAAACCAGTTTTTGATTATTAATGACACAAAATATTTTGAATTAAGTTTAAGTTTTTGACTTGAGATCATTTGAATCAAAGAATGAATAAAAGACAGAAAATATTTCATTTCAAATTTAATAAAGAGTTATTTCAATTGAAAGGACTTTAGTTTTCAATTCAAATAATTAATTTTCCAAAATTTTAGCGCAAAGACTGAATCAATTCAATATTTCATTAGATATAAGTTTTGAACTCAATTTTTTCATTTCTTTATAGATATTTCTTATTATCTATTTCTCAATTTTGATTTTTAATCAAATTATAAAAAATAAAAAATTAGTGAAAATAATGATTTGAGTTCAGAACTTGAATTGTCATTTGACTCACTAATAGACTTAAACTTAATATTTGAATAATTCTTTACTAATTCAAAATGAAACTTTTATGTATTTTGTCTATACTTTTGTCCCAATTGTTTGATGTGATTTCATTTTAAAGTTTATAACTATAGTTTTATGCAAAAAAATTAATACAAAGTCTTATTGAATTTGCTTTATATAAAGTTTTTGTGATTAATGACTTTTGAATCAAACTTTTAAACTCAATATTTTATTATTAAATTTTATTCCGAATCAACAAATAATTCATTGAAATTTTACTAATATTTTAAGTTTAATAAAATTCACAATTATTGGGATTATATTTCCTTAATTTAGTTTTAGTATCACTTTTAATACTAATAGTAATCGGAATCTGTTTTAAGCATTGATAAATATTTTTTTCCTTTTTCGGTCTATGAAATGAATTGTTAAAAAAATTAGAAAACTAGTGAAATAATAGACCATTTCTATAATTGCATTTACTTGAGCCCAATTAAACATTCGCTGAAAATTACTTTTCCAAGTATCATCTCCGAAACGTTTCGTTTCTCCCGTGAACGCAACCAACTTTTCATTTCATAAATAATTATAATTTAGATATATTTCAAAATTCATTTATTCGCAGACTTACAGACGCACAGTTCTGATAATTTAAATAAAAATAAATTAATTTTAGTTTTATTATATATTTATATCATTAATAATCATACCCTCGGGTCAACCTTTGATTTGAAAGCCATAATGTTATTAATTAGTAGAAAAAAGATGATAATTAGTCTTAATATGGACTTATTTTTAACATTTATCTCATACCTGACACATCTTTGACCATTAATTGAGTAAAAAGAGATTATTAGTTAAAGAATGAATGAGTTAATATAAATTCAATCAAATTTTTCAATTCCTATAACTTTGTTATAATTTAGACAACTTTTAAATTTATAAATTTTAAAAATTGAAACT
Organism: Nanhermannia elegantula; assembly: GCA_034699485.1. Lineage (NCBI taxonomy): Eukaryota > Metazoa > Arthropoda > Arachnida > Sarcoptiformes > Nanhermanniidae > Nanhermannia > Nanhermannia elegantula. The sequence goes on along the minus strand of JAQGCH010001002.1, from coordinate 5,108 downwards.
TATTTAATAGAAAATGTTTATAAAATAATGCTTACCATCTGAGAGTTGAACGGTTCAGCAATCAATTTAATTTTAAAAATTGAAGTAAATTTAATTGATTAATGCTTTCTAAACATGTATAGATCCTTACCTTTCGTCCCTACAAATAAAAAAAATCTATTAAAATAAATCCTCAAAATATATAAAAGAGCAAAAAACTAATAATTAATTTTTAAAGTGAGTTAACATGAAATTAGTTACATTTGAGCGGTTCAAATCAAGTTTAAAAAGTTAAAAGTCGCCTTTTCTATTAAGCCTAACATTTAATTTATTTTTAACTGTGTTTTTAATAATGACTGCAAATATATTAAAAGCCTGTCCTTTCGAAAATAATAATCAATATATTTATCGGATGTAATACAATATATATAGAAATGTGGTTTCATTTTTTGACCTTTTCTTTAATAAAACTGTTTCATCATTTAGGAAATACTTTAAAGAATGAAATGAACCACCAGTTGATTAGTGGTTTAAAACATAGGCTTATTTAAAATGAAAACCAGAGAGAGTTTTATGTTTTATTAACTTTTGCATTACTGTATCATCTAATTAAAAAAGTAGAGTCCGACAATATTCCATTTTACTATCTCATAAATTTTCGCAACATATCTGTGTTTACGATGGCATTGGTTTTATGTAACAATAGTCAGTGATGTTCAATGCTCGGGCGCTCTGTGTCGAGCGTGAACATCACTGACACGAGTGAGAATACCATTTATCACTTTCTTTTTAAAATCGTTTAAAATATATAAGATTTATAAAACTCTTATAAAATTATATCATTTGTAATGCTCACCAAATTCATCTGTAAATAAAAAAGAGATTATTTTAATACTTTAATTTTTAATACATTGGCAGAAATATTACTCCTCGTTTTAATTTAGTTGAACTCCAATTATTTATTGAGTTTTGATTTATGTCTTGAGTTCCTTCAATTTGTTGGACATCTTCTAAAAAGTTTATACATAAATAGAATTTTATATAAAATAACTTATTTATGGGATAATATTTAGTATTTATATAATTTGATCAATTCTAAGGTTTAGTAACTATTTTCAATATTTTTAAACTAAGTTACATTTGAGACTTTATGTGTTGAATACATAGTCTAATCTATTTTAGATTTCAATTTTCGACTAATGTTAATGAAGAGAAAAAAAATTAAAATTTAAAAAGTCCCGATGAAGGGCAATAGTTTTTGCATTATTGCATCGTTTCTCTTACATGCATTTGTAAATTAATGTTAAGATAATATAAAGATTACCACTCGTCCAAAAACTATTGTCGATTACCTTCTAACTAAAAAATAGCTTTATTTAAAGTAATTTAAAGGAGTAGAGAAAACCCTTTTTTTTGCTGCATTAATGTCTCACAGAAAAGCTTATGTACTTTACTTTTCTACTTTTTATTTTACAATTAGTATAATATATTTAATGCTTACGTGTATTGGATTTAATAATGAAATTAAAAAACGATTTTATAACTGAATGATTTATAGACATGAGTTTGAGTATATTGTTTGAGTTCTGGGACACAAAAATTTTTGATTTTATAAGTCTGATCTAGTATTTTTTCATTTACATCTCGTCTCGTATCATAATTTAACCAAAACTTCATCTCATCTCGTGAGACACTTCGAGATTTAGCGAGATTTTCCACGAGAAAAGATCTCGTTTTCATGTTTAGTTCATTTCATTAAAACCCATATAAATATTTGTAATGTTAAAATTATTGTGATTCAGGGCTTTAAAATCTACTTCACCCACTCTTTTTCAGGTCATGTCACCATTGCCCAGAATTAGACTCTCCTGGATTTTGCATATCTTTGTTTAAGTAATTGTAAACCTAAAAACTTTGATGTGGGCAAACCTTTTGACCATCTCTTTCGCAAGAGAGTGCTTTTTTGGGGTTTATATTAGGAATGCAACTATTTTTAATGCAAATTATGTTTGGTTGCCCCCAAAATAGCACTTTCTTGCAAAGTAGCTATATTTCAAAAATTTTTTATATAAAATAGAATACAGAATGTATTGAACATCTCCTTATGTTGAACGTACAGTTATTTAAACAAAGTTAGGTCCTCGTCATCCCTGAAAAGATGCGGGTTTCAAAACTAATTGAGTTTTCATTGAGTTTATAAATATTATATATAAGTTTATATTATATTTTAAACATTAACTCATAGCTTACTAGTATTTATCTGGTATTTATAAAAAAGACATTTAAGTTTTTGAGAACTCTATTTTTCTATCGATTTCTACGACTTTATAAAATCATTATTTGACTGATTATTTAATCACTATTTAGTACTCTTATGTGTTTTAATAAAAATGACATTTTCAAAGACTAGACTCATTATCAAAACTTATTAATGTCTTGTCCCTTAAGTTTTATCCCTACACATCACTGGATTTGGCCTAACTTTGATTGTTTGTATGGTATAAATACCATGAGTTCATAAATTTCTGTCATATTTGGTAACAAGAAGATTGACAAACATTTTAAATTTTGAATTACTGTATACAATAGTAAGTTAATAAAAGTCAAATAAATAGTTGTAATTCATAATAAAGTTATTCAAAGACTTACCATTATTTGCATTTGCGTTACCAATAATTAGTAAAATAAAAAATAGACCAAATATTGAAGAGTAAAGATTTGCAGAGACTTTCATTGTCTAATATCTGAATTGACGAACAGTTAAATAAATGCGAATACAGATTATTTTGAAACTTTGAGATAAACTTACATTTACATGAACTAAAAATATGAGGAAATGATATCGAAACAAGTCATATAACTTCTAAACTTAAATAACGAATCACTTTATATTTTAACTGCTATTTATATTGAGCGTAAAATCATTGATGATTAACTACACCAACGAATTCCATTTAATCCACTGATGTCTATCACAATTGGCCAAATCTGAGATTACATTTGTTTGGCCCACGCCTTCCAACTTTTAATAACATTAGAAATCTTTAGTATTATGTTTAGAGAGTGGCGTAACTAAAAAATCTGTTTTGCAGAAAAAATTAAATTTTTTTGCATTAAATTTGAATCTCGGTCTACAAATAAATGAAGACTTTATATTTAAATTCTCTCAAAAATAGCCTTCATTTTTATGCTAATGTATTGCTTTTTACTTATATTTTTCAAAACTTTGAAACATTAGTTGTCAATTGTTATTATTATCTTAATATACAAACATAATTAATGCAAAAAATACTATTTTTAATTTGGATTTCAATATGAGTTCAATCCAAAGATTAATTATCTTAAACATTAAAGTAATAAAATTATTTTGAAAACCAATTTAATCAGTAATAGAATGGAACCGCCTCTGGTTCCAAATAGTTGGTCAACTTTTTAAGCCAATTGGCCTTTTTTATTAAATGTTATACGAAAACATTCATTTATTTCCATCGAGACATTCAATAAGCTATAGTTATGAAAATAAGTAGAGAAAGCATTACTGTATTACAATAGTTACACTCAACCTTTTTTCTCGTGAGCGCCTATAATTAGTTATACCGAAAGATTATTTGTGTATTTTGTGTATAACTTATACTATATTATTATTTAGAGTTTTCAAAGCTTTATTAAAAATATTCTTCAAATATATTATTTATTTTTATCATCGTTAAGGAATTTTTAAAACTATTTGCATAAATTCAATTAAAAGTTACTCAATTTTATTGTTTTTACTCAATATTTTTATATAACATAAAATCTTAATAAAAATTTATAATTTAATTTAAAGCCTTATTAACAAATTGTGCTGTATGTTGAACTGTAGCTCTATCAGGATATTGTCACGATAATAAAAATGAAACGATATATTTACTCGTATTTTTCATCACAAGGTTCATTATTTTAATGCTAACATTCAAAGTGCCTTAACTTCAAAAATGTTAAATTATTGAATGTTTAAGTTTATTCTCAATATTACTCTATTCTCAATATTAAATCGTTTATATTATTCAAATTATTAGATTTGAAACTTTTTCAATTAAAATCTTAATTCCACGGTTAACCTAACGAACCCATTTATGAAGAGAATACCAGAGTTTTGATATTTTGTAACTAAATAAGGAATAGAGATATAGAGATGGAATCATAGGCTTTTAGTTACATTTATTACTATTTTTATAAGACTCACGTCAAAAGTCAGAAATCAAAAGGTAAAACAATATCGAATTGTATTGAATATCATTCATTTCTTGAAGTAATAAATCCGGTCCAAAGATATAAATTCTTATTGAATATCATGTTTCTGTTTTTTCATCGAAATTCATTATACATATTTGTGTGGAAGCATTTCAATTGAATAACTTTTTGTTGGATTGATTTTGCAAGTAATACAAAATTAATAACTTATGTCATATAAATATTTCAAATATTAATAATTTTTTAGATCATATTTAAATTACTGTTTCCAACATTTTCAAAAACAACTTGAATTGCATTCTATATAATTTTAAAATGAGTTGTTGCTTAAAATTATAATAATATTATTTCTTATAAGAAAAAAGACAAATAGTTAAAGTTTCTGTTTGAATAAGCTTTTCACATAATTTGGGCCAATCATTTTCAGGTTTTATTTTTTCTAAAATCGACGGCATTTTTCGGGTTTTATTTTTAAAAGCTTTATTCAGGTAACTGTACTTTTCGGGTTTTATAATAAAAATTCTCAAATTTTTCATAATTAATAATTGGAAAAATTAAAATAAAGAATTATATTGATTCGCAAATTAACAATACTGGTTCTCTTAAAAATGAATAGAAAAATGAGTTTAATACAGTCAATCTAAAAAATAAAGCTTCTTATGTTTACATTTTTAGATTGAAAGATACCATTAGCAGCTTAATATTGTTAATTATCGGACAATTCGGGCAAATTTATAGTAAAAAATCGACGGGTTTTATCATGTTTTTGTGGGTTAAACCAGTAAATTATTGACCCACACATAATGTGACTTTTAGGACTTGATTAATGTCATTAATGCAGTAAAAAATCAGATGAAGAACAAGAGTCCACCCAATCTGAGGTTACTAAAGGGCTA
>JAQGCH010001001.1:0-18050 GCA_034699485.1 Nanhermannia elegantula | reverse complement strand
GTACCCCATCCGGTAACTGTAACTTCTTCATCATGGAGGGGTTCAGAATCGTCGTCTAATGAAATGACTGCAGCATTAGAGCTCGGAGTAAGTGGTGAATCCACTTGTACTAAACAATAATCGTTTTGAATGGTGCTCGAGGCCCATCCCGGATGCATTATAATACGGGTCACTTTCTTATCAGTCGTAGGACTGGCGGTTCTCTTCAGTGTTCCCCATCGAACGATGAGACCGGAAGCTGCATTTCTACTCAGTTATCATAAACAATTATAAATCACTTCATTATAATCTAATTTTTAAGAGAAATGTCTTTACCCATCACAACAATGAGCTGCCGTTAAAACAAAGTTTTCCGAAACCCACGAACCACCGCACGTGTGGGACACGATGATACCTCCTAAGTAACTGATCATGAGTGATATCTGCCAGGGCGCCTCGCCATCCACTACATCCCTTCCATTTATTATTCTCGGGTATTTTTCGGTCAACTCTTTGGAGTCAAGAAAACCCCATTTCGATTGCAATGCTTTAGGAAAGTAAGCGTTTGCAACCGCTAAGGAGACCAACAATATTCCAAATGAGAACTTCATTGCTGTTATAAAAACAGAAACTAATTTCTTTCTCTTATTTATATCAAATATTAAAGTAAAGTACCTCTATCTGTGTCAGTATCTATCAACAGATTGCATATTTATTGCACTGCGAGTAGACTCTCGTTATAATAGACTCAAATACAAGAGAAACTTTTTTAATGAGTCAGGAATTCAAAAATGATTAAAATAAGATTTATTATAAAATTGAACATAAAAAATAAGCAGTAATTTTTGTCTTCTATAGATTTTTAAAGTTATATTTAAAAGCTTTTTCATTTGTTTCATTTCATACGTGCACAAGGCATAGGGTTGCATATGGGTTGCATAGGGTTGCATATGGGTTGCATAGGGTTGCATATGGGTTGCATAGGTTGCATATGGGTTGACCCCTACCCTCAGATTTTTAAAAATCCTGAAATGAACCCCCACTAAATTACATGCATGGATCTTGCATACCAAAGGATCGGTGCACCGTTTCATTTAGTTCACTCAATAAATTAAAAGTAATATTCAATTTAAGATTACTTTATCATTCATATGAACAATCTTTTAAAGTGGGGTTTTATAGTTGAGATTACATTCAATTATTGGATAAAAGATTCTAAAAATTGTCAAATATATGAAATTCAAAAATTATGAAATGCTTTTTATGAATCGATTTCACTAAATTCTACTGTAATTTAATTTATAGTAAAGCGATGCTATCTGTTACACATCAATATACGGCAAAGATCAGTAAATTTAATAGATTTGACAAATTATTTAAAATGTAAATTTAATTTTTATTTTGAATGAAAACTCTATATTGTAATTTGTTTTAGCCTTCTGTGGGTCCGTTTATTATATCGAGAATGAAAAAATAATTTTTGACAAAAGCGGTTATAATATCCGACATCTTTATAATTGGTTGCAAGTGATCAATAGCTTTATTTAGCGAGAAATTGATTATATCTGTATTTGACTTTATTATAACCAGAATACACTGTATTTAAACATATTTGACAATAAAAACACTTTAATTGTTATCTTATTTAACGACACATTCCTTCATTTAATTTTTACTAGTCTAAAGAGCAATTTAAAAAATTTATCGTTATATATGGTCAATAAATTTTTTGACGCAAATTTTTTTATCTTAATTACAGGTCTACAAAAAATGAATCGATGACGTTTAACAACTAATAAAATTTTATCAAATAAATTTATTTTAGTTCTGTTTTTTGATATGAGAGCCCTTGTTATAGTAGATTTGTTTGCATTTCTTAGACCAAGCCTTAAGAGCCCGATTAATGATTTCTTGAGAGATATTCATAAACTTGATGTTAGCATTTTTTCTATTAATTTCTAATTTTGTGACAATTTCTTTCCCTTCTCTGCAATTTATTGCCAATTTTAGTCATTTTCTTGATTATTCTTAATCCTTAAAATCATTTTTAGCGTCACAAAGATCTTCTTCTTTTTAAAACAGCTTCTTATCTACCGATAAGACCAATTAAGGTCTCAAAGCATTTTAAAATGGCCAAGATCAATTTTTCCGAATACAATAATTATTAAATCATCCGATAGAGAACTAAATTTGCCTTTATATCATACTAAATTCATAGTAAATACTTTTAGCGCGATCTAAAAAGAGCGCGCAATAGATTTGTTTTGTCTGCCTGTCCGTCTGTCTGTCCGTCTGTCCGTCTGTCCGTCTGTTGCCAAATAGATCTCGAAAACGGTAAGAGCTATCAAAAAACTGATTTCATATTCATAATCAGCGTCCCTGAGAACCTCTAAAATGACCACAAAAGTCTGTGTCCAGCGACCAGTGGCCAAGTTACCGACGGAAAACTATTGATATTAATGCTTTATTATGGGAAGGATCGCGCTTTTGTAAACAGTCATAGACTGTATACTTTTACTTGTTATTAATTAATTAGTAAGTTGTCATTAAAAGTGATCGATTATTTTTTTGTAGACCTGTAATATACTTATTCTTATACTTATAATATCTTAATAATGTAATAAGTAATTAAAGAAATTGTGAGGTTTTAAATAAGCTTATAATTAACTTAAGCCCTGAAGAAGGTCTAAATACTGACCCAAAAGCTGACGGCTGAAAATCAATAATAAAAATCAATTTATTTTTCACTTATTAAAAGAGTTGAAACTTATTCAGAATTAAGTTTCATAATTGTAAAAATTTTTAATTATATTTGAATTCTTAATAATTAAAAAATGAAATCTAACGCTATTATAACAGAGCCTTAAATTGAGTGATTCAGAAATTTTTGGTTGGGTGGGCTGGGAAAGGAAAATCAAAGGCAATTTTTAAAAAATACTACAAACCTATACTTAAATTGAGAAAAATCTTTGTAGGATATAGACAACTCTTCCTACGTTCCAGTTAAGGCTGCGCTTATACTGTATTCTACACTAAGATTCGGTCTCTTTATATATGCGATGTTTACTAAAAATTAGCCTTTTTCGAAGTTATTTTTCCAAAATTTTTTATTTATTTTTTAAAATCATATAAAAACAAATTTAATGACTTTTAATCTAATCAACGGTTTAATCAATTTTATTTTTGAAATTGCACCTGCCCACCCCGTTGTGTAAGAGTATTTCATGAAGAAAAACTTTGGCTTAAGAAAAATTTTAGTCTACTTTTTGCTTAAATAACTAAAAAACTGTAGATGGGGATAACCTATGTAAAACAGGACCTATGTTCAGTCTTGTTTTAATATCTTATATAAGCTATAATCTGAGTCGGGTTTCAGATAAATATCAATAATAATTTTATTGTTGCTTTATATCAATATTTAATTACTTAAGTCATAGGGTTTCTATTTATTGCTCTATAAAAGATAATTTTTACATTAAGAACAATGATAATCCTCTCTACCATTGTCTGCTATATATTTTATAGTATATAACGATAACCAACGTTTTCAGACGCATCTCATAATATTTTTTTTTGTTTTATTCAAAAAAAAATTATTTTAAAGAAACATTTCATGTATTGTCATGAAAACCATAATATTCCGAAAGCTATAAAAAGTTTATAAATAATAACTTTTCTAGAGTTAGTGATAAGCCCTGAAAAACAGTTTATCCTGAAAGAGGACGTGTTAAAGAGTTGAACAGAAAATTACTTATAGAAGTACTCAAATGCATGCACTCATTGCTTGAAAATGAATATGAAAAACTTGCTTTTGTTCACTGAATTCAATTTAAACACATCTTTTATTACCTTTAATAACTAATTATTTTACGAATATTTACGGTTAATATAAATCGCCAAACAATGATCAGTTGTTAATTATTATATCAAACATTTCATGAGCTGAAACAATTATTGCAAAAAATAAATTTTTTTCAAAAAGAAATTTATAATAAAATTTAATCAAATAATATAACTGAAAATATTAAGAGATTTTCTTTTTTTTGTCCACATATCAAAGTTAGAAAAAGTGAATTAATATAATTACTTATAGAGTATTGATATATAAAATTTGTTGAGATAACTGAAGGCAAATGAGTCTAATTGTTCATAGAATACAATCAGATAACGACAGCATAAGTTCGGAGAGAAGTGAAAAGGAAGACGAGTACTGGAGACAAGTGATGTCTATTTGCCAACAAGAAAATCCCATACCTTTTGGTTTAGAGTTTCCGAGTTTAACATACACTCAATTAGAGCCCATCGACACCGGAACTTACAGTCAAGTTATTAAAGGATACGACACTAAAAATAAAACAGTAGTTGTTTTCAAAGTTATAAATGTTGTTTCAATGAAAACAGTAAATAAATTAATCGGAATCTCATTAAATGGCACAGAATTACTCGCAGATGTATTTAATGAGATATTAATATCTAGAGCTCTGTCAAACCTACACCTAATCACTTGTGACTGTCGCGGACATGAATATCAAACACATTCGTTCCCGAAGTTGTTTAATGCAAAGTTAGTTCGCGGAAGTATTCCTAACTATTTCTTATTTAAATCAACAAATGATGAAATGAGCCAAATAAATAAAATCCAATTATTCCGTGAAATACCTAATACTCCGCGAGAATATCTGGTTCTTTCGCTAAAGTTTTGTGGCGACTCTTTGTGGAAATTTATTAGGGATAAGAGTGTAAACGCATATCAATTATTAAGTACTTGTTTTCAGCTGACATATGCTCTAACTATTGGTGAAATTGTTTATGAGTTTGAACACAGAGACCTTCATATATCAAACGTTTTGCTTAAGAGGACTAAAAAGTCTCACATTTTCTACACTATAAATACTGTGAGATATCAAATAAAGAGCTTTGGAATTAAGGCCATTATAATCGATACCACATTCTCTCGATTAAGAATTGGAGAAAATATTTATTTTACCTCATTATCGAATCGGTTAAAGAGTACGCTTACGGCCAAACATCCAAATTTACAGGAATATACTTATAAACAAATGTGTATAAAAGCATCCGATGATTGGCAGCAATGGATTCCAGAAACTAATATATTGTGGTTAAAGTATATTTACAAATGTATTAAATATTCTGATATAGTTAAGGAATGTGAAGATAAAAGACCACTCAATTTATTGGTTCAAATGTTGGAACACATCTCCAAATGCAAAACATTAGAGCTTTTTATTTCTCAAATCGATTTAAATAAATTAGAAATGGATTCACATTAATATATATTTTGTTAAATTTTTCTAATACTTTGTTTCCTTTAATTTTGAATCGAAACTTATGAATCAAAAGAAATGATTTCATTTTGTTCGAAAACTTTCGGTAAATATTTATGATTTATGTATCAAAACGGGTCGGGACACTTTATCGATAACGAATAAAAGTGCAAAAGTTTTCATTTTTCTCGTTTCTTAAATCGGATTTTAGTGAAATTAGACTTCATTTATATGTAAATTAAACCGAGGATTCCGAAAATGAAAGAGATTTTGTCCAAAACTATTAATTTCTGAGATATTTCAATTCAATTCAATTTTTATACATAATTAACATGAAAATGCTTTTTTAAGGGTTGAATATTTAATTAGATATTTTATATTTATTAACCACTCAAATATGCGAAATGAGTCCTTTTCAAGTGATTCGTAATCATACATAAGTTTAGGACATTATCGCTAACCTAAACATTATGGGTTATTTATTAAATATATTTTCAGAGCTCTAGTCATCAATTATAATATATTTAAATATTCAATATCTGAACTTAAATCATTCGGTTTTTCCATATTTCTGTATATAAAGTTACGTAAATAACAATATATTTATTATGCATTTTACAACACTATCCTCTCACACTATCGAAGCTCCTGTTCTCCTACGATTTCATTGTTTGTCAATTTTCTTTATGAGACAGGAGTGTCGAGACTCAACCGAATAGAACTGTACTTTTGAAAATTAAATTTAAAATCAAAAGTATCCCATTTTTAGATAATATCCATAGTTAAAATTTGATAGAATAATAAAATTAACTCAAATAATCGAAATAATCTGCTTATTTAATTTGGTAAAAAACTCTCCAATAAAAATTAAAAAGAAAAGATTTTATGAACATAATTGATTTTGTGAGGATCTCTCATTCTGTGCCACCCAAAGCTGTAGTGTTTGCTATATGCCAATCAATTCCAATGATCTAAATCAGGGGTGCAGAACTGGTGGTCCAAGACAACAATTTCAGTGATCCGTGGAATCATTTTAGTTTTAATAATGATTGGGTTTGGAATCTTAAAATTTAAAGAATGTTATAGATTTGATTAATCTGATACTTAAAAGTTACACTAATTTACGATTTGTTTTTGCTGAGATATTGAGTATGTTTGGCAGTACATATTTATGCGGACAGTTTTTTAGTTCAATGAATATCTAGAATCGCATGCGATTAACTGACGAACATTTAAATGAACACAAGGCAAGTGATGTCTAATATTGAAGATAAAGTGTCTAAACAGAAATTTATTGTCTCCTCTTCAAAATGATAATAATAAATGTGTCCGCCAGTAATTACAGTTTAGAAATTTTGGTCCGTGGACTAAATGAGTTTTGCGCCTCTGATCTAAATTATGAGCTACTTTCTTATGAGTTTATCAAATAATTACAAAATAATAAACTAATCAATTAATTAAGAAGAGAAAATATAGTTTTATTGATTTTAATCTATTTTTCTGCTAATACTTAATGAACAACTTCTACAATCATATCATTCCCACATAAAACAAGTTTTATGTCTTTTGCTTCCCTTTCGATTCTTTGTTCACCACTGGTTTTATGTGGTGTCAGTTTTCCATTTTTGAAATAAAAGTATTTTCCTTTTAATAACAGCTCTGAATTACTGTCGAACACAAAACCGCCACATTTTTCTCCATAAATATAACAAATTGCTTCATGTGTTGGCTGTATTTTAACCGTATCTTCTGATTGTTCTATTTGCGCCTTATCACTGATCATCTCTCTATCCTTTGTGTCCATTAATGCTATTCTAATTGTTCCTCCATTTTGTGCAAAGTCCTGGAATTCATTGCATAAGGTCTGTCCCAAAATATGACCCTTAAGTATAGCAACAGGTCTATAGATATCAGGATTTGTTCTATAATAATAAATGATATACTCTTTTGTTGTTGAATGAGTGTTACCATAAAAAGTATTGAACTCAACTTTAGTTATTTCTGTTGTTTTAACCATTTGTCTGGAACTTGGTTTTGGATCCAATTCTCTAATAGGAATTTGAGTTGATATTGAAAGCATTTGATCCTCGCCTGAAATGTGATCCAAATAGGACTCGTCATCAATCATATTACCAGTATTTTCAGCAAATAATAGTAATTCTTGATTATCACAGATGACAACCTTAACAGCACCAGAATGTGGTTCTACTGTATGTGTTCCGCCACCCATTGCATTCATTCTTCCATCGGAGCATTCAATAAGAGTGCCTACGATTTGAATAATGGAATCGCTGCCGAATGCTATTCCTCCACTTCTTTCTCCATAAATAAATACTTGCGATTCATTCTGAGGTGAAATAGTTATTAAATGAGGCGAATGACGAATAGCTGCCACTTCTCTCATGGTTGCCATATCTTTATCATCCACTAATTTTATTTCAAGAACACCATCACCTTTGACAATATTTAAACCTTCCAATGCACTATGAAATAGCTTACAGGTATTGATATTTCCTGAAAATACTGCTACAGGTCTATAGATATTCGGCTTTTTCTTGTAGTGTATGATATATTCGCCATATTTTGTTACTGTTGTTATGTCTTGAAATGAATCCAATGGAATTGAAGTTGAGGTCAAATCTTGAGACTGAGTCCCTGTGGGTCGCAATTGTGGTAATTGAGTGCCAACAACTAACGGAATCGTTTCCCTTCTTTCAAAGTCATCTTCTTCTGAAAATTCTGAACTCATTCGAGCAGTAGCTTCAACAGGTGGCTCATTATCAGCCAATGATGGTATTTGGTCTGCTCTCATACCTATAAATACTTGAGGGAAAATCCAGGGCTCATGTTGTTCGGGTTCGTCGTAGTCATAAATCCAAACTTCTTTGCTTTCGTTTTGAGCCTTATCTGCTCTTCCGCTTCGAGACATATTCTATAAGTTTGATACTTGAACTCAATTTCTAATACTTTGAATACTCAAAACTTGAATTTATGATAATTTCGAATAATAATTGATTAATTTTTTGAAGCCTTTTAAATTTTATTGCATAACAATGTAAGAAATCGTGTTTTAGTTTACATGCATGTCTGCATTGTTACTAATCACACACAAATCAATTAAATGACAAGTTTTTTCATTTCAAACTTTATATTGTTGAGTGTGTTATCAATACCGTTGTAACAATTGATTAATCGACTTAAAGGGTGTATTATTTCAATAAATGAGTTATATTTTTGTCATTTAAAACCGAATTATAAGTTAGAATATGCTGTTTGAATACAACCTCTATGCAAACCAAAAACTTTTATGCAATCATTTTCAGTAAATCAAACTTCTAAATGAATACAAATAAATGAAATCTTCTGTTAAATTAATTAACTTATAATTTGAGTTGAGAGGAATAATATCCCTTTAGTCCCTGTGCTAGTCATGCCATTTGATTTAAATAATATCTGAATTCAAAATTAAACCTCACAGGTCCTTTAAATCTGGTTTAAATAATTTTTTATATCAACCAAAAGATGTCACTTAATATCTATTAAAAGATGATAATTGAAAAAATACTTTTAAAATAATTAGAACTTCGGGTCTTTAATTGAATTGAAAGAAGTGATGAATTATAAACTCAATTAACTAATAATTTCTAAATCTCTGTTTCTATGCTTTAAATTTGATTTCTATTTTAAAACATCCCTTTCTTTATTATACCGAAGAGTTCGTTCTTTTAATATTAAGAAATACAAAAAACTAATGCTTTTCTGATTCAAAATTTGGTTTTCAATATTCAATTTTGAAATGCAATGAAATCAGTTTACCTTCAAATGCAATGAAATCAGTTTACCTTCAAATGCAATTCACTAAAACTTTTTTTCAATAATCCAATTAAATGAATACAAAAATATTGGATTCTTTGAACTGTAACAAATAGGTCTTAATATAATTGGAATTTTGCGAAATTCTTTTCAATACTAATGAATGAATATTTGAAGTGCTTCTGTCCGAAGCCTTTATTCAAAATTTTAATGAATAATTCAAATTCTTTAATTAAATAAAGCGCTTCAGTATTACAATAATAGTTAGTTATATTTTTAAAGTTTATCACAATTCCAATAATGTTCTGTTCATAAAATTGAGTTAGGCTTTGAATTTAAAATAGTTTCTGATTGATATGTATTCTAAAACTAATCAATAAAATGATCGATGAATTAAAAGTTTTACCAAAAAAGACAAATGCAATGGAAATGAAAGCTTTGTAATAATAGAACGTTTTCCTCAGTTTTGATTTATTGCCAAATCTCTGTTCATCTTTGACCAAACGATTCCGTAAGGAATTAGGGTTTAGTGACCTTATAATCACAATTATGCTGTTTTTTGAGCACTTTATCTGAAAGCATAGTTTTCTTTCATAGTTTTCTTCAAACAAATGAATTTTTTCTATTGTTTGCTTTTGAATCTTAATTTCATTATATTTTTATGTCATATAAATAGTTTGATTTAATTAATCAATTTGATTGATAGAGCAATTGTCAAAATTATAGAAACCCAATATCATTGTAACTTAGAGTTGGAACCATTTCTGATGAGTTGTATTATCCAATTCTTAGCGTTTGTTTTATTCACTTCCCAGAAATAGTTGAGTTGTAATGTAATAATGAGAAAAGAAAGTAATACAGGAAATGAACGATCATTGCTATTATTCATACTGAATGCTTACTTCTAAGTATTCTCATACCAGTACAGCAATGAACCAATTGTAAAGTGAATGCACTCCAAATGCACTTAAGTGTTAGATCACTAATACTTAGACATAACTTTCGCCTAGAAGAAGGTTTAGCACAGCAAACATTCAAAAGTACTGACAAAAGTATAAAAATATTTTCGCAAATTGTATTCAAATGATGTTATTTTTATTAAAGACTTTGTTGAACCATAGAATTGTACAAAAGACATGTCAATATTGATTGAGAATTTATTTCAAATATTGAAATTTTTTTGAAACCTTAATCTGTTTAGAATAAGAATATTCTTAAAATTTATTGAACTAAAGAGAATATATTGGATAAAATTATTATGTATTCAAAGCCATACAGTGGTAGTTTATTTTAAAGTTCAATATGTGAGAGCTCTTCAACTCTAGAAATGCAAATAATACTCTGTATTACAAGAATATGAGTCAACTAAAATCGAAGAATCAATAATAATATTTTTTTCTTAAAAACTTTATTGTAAACATATATAATATGAAGAAAAACGCATTTTTTAGATTATATGTTTTGTAATTTAAAGAATTTGTTTTATAAATTCAAAAGTAGCACACTTTCAAACTGGAACATGAGAACTGGTTATTTGGTGTTTAGTTCACATCCAACAAAATCAGGAAATCTTCAATTCTTACTATATAGAGATTGACAAAAACATGAATTTAAATAAATAATAAGAAAATAAGTTGGGGTAACCAACTTACCAACTTGCTTGTTTCTGAAAATAAAATTAATCAAAAATGACCCTTTGCAATTTTTAAGCTGTCTAGATAATGTCCAGTTTTAGACTCCATTAGACGGTAACCCTAAAGTAAATTTCACACATTCTAAAGTGTCTTTAGAAATCTGTTTAAATTCATATAAAGTTAATTCTATTAATTCAAGTAAATTGAATCAATAGTTTCTTTCCATTTAATAATTATGTATAAAAATATTTAAGCATAAAAGTAACTCAAATAATCGAATTCATCTGTTTATTTAATTTTGTAAAAAATTCTTCAACAAAAAACAAAAAGTTTTATGAAAACATTTGATTTTGTGAGAATCTCTCATTCTGTCCTACCCAAGCTGTTGTGCTGCTATATTCCAATATTCAAAATAATAAGTTATTTTCTTATAAATACATTCTGCAGAGGACTTATACTCTAAATGAATACTTCAATTATTAATAGGGAATTGAGATATTAAGCAACAAAAGGCTTTTAATATTCCCGATTCTCTCATTTAGAACCAGATAATTAGACTTTATTCTGTGCTAATTTCAATAAACTTTGACTATAGTTAGAAGAAATGACAGAATGACAAGAGATAAGTCATTCTTATTGAAAAATAATTATGTGAACCTAATTTCCTATACAATAATATAACTGGTAATTGCATTGCAAATAAGATGAATAGTAATGATTAACAAAAGTCTATATAAATGATGTCATTGATCATTATTCTGTATCTTGACTTATAACTTCAATATTTTTGTGATCTGCCGCTCAATACAATCAAATAAAAAGCATTTTCTTGTCATTTTACGCTAAGAGTATTGAAAAAACTTATTTTTATTTATTTAATAAATTATATTCTCTTGAAATAAAAGGGGGAAAAATTTATCAGTTGATAGAATGTTTTCAATCAAAAAATAGCATTCAATTGTTTGAATAAATAAGCGGTGACTTGTAATTTGTAATATTAATGTTAAAAACAAGAAAAATTATTTGAGGCAAATGTGCAATAAATCAAACAAATGCATAATAAAACTTCTACTGCATATGCCATTCATTTCCAGAACTAACTGTGTATAAGAAAATGAGTTTATATATGCCTAATATGTTAAGAAAATTGCTGTCGACAAAAAAAAATATTAAATCTAATGTGAGATAATGCATACTTATCAACATTAGTTTATTTTCATTCAACGTTTTCGGTTTGAGAGAAGCAATTAATATATTTGAACAATAATTCACTTCAGTTTAATAAATTCAATTCAAAAACAATCAACAAATTGATAACTTTTATAAAAAATACTCTTAGTTTAATTTATTTATCGAAATTTTCCATAAATCGTCCTTTTTCTCCATCAATACGATTAACAGTAATGGACTAAAAGATAGAAACCATAGTCTATAAGTCTATTATTAAATTTGTGATTTTACAAAAATGAAAAAGTGGCTCAAAATGTTTGATAGACATTATAACTCATAAAAATACTCAACAAATGGGTTTCAAATAGTTTTAAAACAGGGAGCTTTTGAAATTTGAATTAATTAGGTTTAGAATCATATATCAAAGTATTTGAGATCTCTCGAAGAAAATAAGACTTCTTTATGATTAGATTCGGTGTTCAGGAATTTTCTCTAGGAATAAAAGAATTGAGCACAACAGCAATGATTAATAGTGTTCTTAAAAATCGATACAATAAGTATAAGCTATAAAATTGGAGATTTAAAAAAGTCTGTCTACTTGTTAATAAAGAATTTTTGATGCATTACTAATGGCTTAACAATCGATAAAATACTAGAATATATTATTCATTTTGTATAAATATGATTAACTTTACTAAGCTTTCACTCAAATTTGCATTTTATTAAAAACTTTCGAATGTAAACAAGTTTCAAAAGTTTCATTTCTATTCAAAGCAAAAGAGTTTCAGTTAGTTTAAGAGTCAAAACAAACAAAAGTTAAAAAGCTTTCTGTCTATAAATATTGTTAATTCTTTAGGCCCTAAACTTTTTCTGTTAGACTATATTTTTATTCCGGAAATATACAATCATTCTGGTGGCGGCGGTGTTGGCGATGATGGTCTGCTATCATCTAAGTGATCCGTGTCATGAAATCTCAGGAGAGTGACTGTTCAGAGTATTCCTTTATTTGATTGAATCGGAACACAATGAACTGCCTGATTGATTCAGGTAGAGCTGCACTGCACAGCACAGCACAGCACACCATACCCTCAATTTGCATTATATCCATCTTAATCATA
This sequence comes from Nanhermannia elegantula, assembly GCA_034699485.1. Lineage (NCBI taxonomy): Eukaryota > Metazoa > Arthropoda > Arachnida > Sarcoptiformes > Nanhermanniidae > Nanhermannia > Nanhermannia elegantula. The sequence goes on along the minus strand of JAQGCH010001001.1, from coordinate 5,051 downwards.
CTCTTCTTCCAAAACATAAGACATTTAAATATATATCGATTTTATGAGAAATTAATTTGAAATCTAATTTTTGCTAAAACAACAAAAATATTATGCATTATATTAATGTTATTCAAGAATTACTGAAAGATATAATAAATTTGATACATTGTTGGCTAAGATATATCGTCGAGTTAAATAAGTCATAAACCCATAAGACATTTGGTATTACATACTGTATGAACTAAGCGCTGTTGGTATACTGTATGAAGGAATTATGATGACTATAATTAAGTTATTTCCATCATTTTGTATGAAAAGCAAACTTAACAAAATAGAAGCTCTAATATCTCTGATACTATTTATGACATACGTAAATAGAAAGCATAGAAATCATCAATTTATTTGCCAAAAAAGCAAAATTGTTCAATAGATTCATAGAATGATGCGATTATAGTCTATCAAAAGGAATTATGACTTAAGAAAAATAATAGTGACGGGAAATATGAGTCCTTTTGACCTCAAAATTGAATCCTCACATGAAGTTTAAGCAATATTGAGCTTATCTTTTCTTAAAACGCTATCCGAACTCCTTTTCCATTTATGCGTCTATTATTGTCACAGCAGTATCTCATACAATCAGAATCCTATGCTTCTTATCTAATGAATGATTCTTTACAATTCCGGGTCGCACTGCGTTTGGAACTGTATCACTGCTGGCTCTTAATTAAGCACTGAGTGACGTATTAACATAAAATGTTTTTCATTTCTTTTATACATTCATATTAACATTAAGACTACGCTACTATTTTTGTAAACATACTGCAAATATGATTATCCTTAATGTTATTTTTATGTTTGTTGTTTTTGCTCATACTTTGATAGGGCTTTTACTCGTTAGAAGTCGTGTTTACCGTTAAAACCTTAAATGTTAAGCCTTATTAGAGTACCTTATCTTTTAATCACCAATTATTCAAAGTTTCCTTAAACATGTCATAATGTACTTCAACGTTGACAAAGTATGTATTAAATTCCAGCTTTATATCTAAATTGTATAATATTGCAAATGCTTTCTCTTAAACAGTAAGTTATTCTACAGATAAAGCTATGAAACTATGATAAAAGTTTGCTTATATTAACCAAATTTCACTAAAAAGACGTTTGAGAAGAAAATATATTATTCAGAGCTTCTTTAAAAAGAAGAATTTATTATTAGCATCAGATCTTCTTATCCAATACAAAATTTGAGATTCCTTGAGGTCCTTCAGGTATTTCTCCTCATGAAAAATAATTTTAAGATAAGGTTAATTCAAATTACAAACAAAACTTTTGAAATAAAAATATAATTATATTATAGCTTAAGAATGAATTTAAGATTACAAATGGACAGAAGAAATACTGGAATGAATTCTTAGGGGTTTTTATCTTTTCCAAAACTAAATGCCTTGCAAAGGCAGCATATTCTTCGGTTCATTAAGTTATCATGAAGTATAAGATATTTTTTTGATTTTTCCCCTTTACTTTCGGGAATAAATCATCTGATAAATTGAGTCATTGAATTATAACACAATGAAGAAATATAATGAAATTCAATTGTATACTTAAAAAGTTAGAAAAAAATTTCTTTCTGATAGAAATTGCATTCAATCGAATGAGTACAAGAAAAAATGTGAGAAATAAACGCATTATTTTGCAAACGCAAAGGAAACAATTCACTATTGGTGCTGTTGTGCTCTTTCTATACTAAATCATGTTCTGGACCATAAACTGAATTATTAGTGAAGCGGAAGGAAAAGTTGTTTACAATAGAAAAGTTTTAACTATAATTGGGTCCAACAATAGGATAGATTTAATTTTTCTAATAGTTACCTAACTCTCTAAGACAAACCCTTGAACTTTGGACCTAATCTATAGATAGATTTTGATTAAATTACAAACTCATTAACCAATTTTAACTTTTGGTTACTAACACTTCTATTATAATATTGTCATAAAAGTCTGTTGTTTTAAAGATAACGTTAAAAATTTAATCCAATAGTTAAAAGACAATGATTTCAGTTAATTGAAGCGTATGAGCAGCTTATTCTGCACTTGTTTTACAACATACAGAGTACAAAACAATTATAGTATGTTTCATAACAAGCAATGATATCAAAATTCTTGTAAAAGATATCTCAAAAAAATGAAGTTAAGTTTGAGTCGAATAAGATTGAAAAACAGAATCGAATGGATTTACCAAATCTACAGTCTGTAAAAATGATTTGCGGTTATATTATCTTTATATAAAAATAAATGGACATCTTTTTGGTCAGAGGAAATACTAGACTCTCTTAATCTTAAGTAACAACAGCATTTCATTTTGATCTCTTAATAACTAACAACACTCTATTGATTTGATACCATTTCTTGTAAGTAAACGAAAACTTATAATAAGACTAATTCTTATCAAACAAAGTTCGCCACTTTCTTAAATCTTACTTTTAACTCAACAAAGAATTGATTCAATCTCAACATCGATCCTATCAGAGTCTTATATTTAACGCCTTAATACTGGTAAGGCTTATGTTTTTTATTAATGATTACATTGCATTTTTGTTGAAAACAGTAGGTTTACTAAATTATCTGTTATATAGTTTAGCTCTCATTGTTATCTATCAATCAAACGTTCAGTACGTATTTGTTGTGAAATATATCGATTCTTTATTCATTTTTAATTTAATAAAGTACTATTTATAATTGCATAGAAAACTGTTTATTTACCAGTGTATTAAGCTTTAGACTGTTGGCCTGGGTTTGATCGCAAACCGGGATCATCCATAGCCTAGCATTAGCCCATAGCGTACTTCTGCTTTTAATTAAGCTGTTAAGGCTGCTTCTGAACAAAGATAAAAAACGAAAATATTATGTTTTTTATGACATTGATATAGCAATTTCTATATTCCTCTATTTTGAAAGAACGTTTTATCCAATATGGTCTTAATCATTAAGTAACTAAAGAAAAGTAATTAAGAAAGTTTTGCGAAATTATGCAAAAAGTTTAAATTGAAATGAAATTAAATTGAAGCTTATCTAACAAAAGTTGCATTAACTGATATTTTAATGTATAAAGCAATTTAAGAATTATTTGCTTACTTTGCAAAATAAGCAAATTTTATAATTATTTTTATAGATAATTATTTAAATATGAAGAACGAATTTTTAAACTTTAACCATAAACAAGAAAGAAAATGGATAACCATTTAAGATGGTAATTAAGCCTTAACAAGCATAACAAATTGTCGAATAGGGAATAGATCACATTTTTCTGCTTTCAATTTTATCAAATAAATTATTTACATAATATTTCAATATATAAATTATATGCAAAATGTTTCAAATATTTTCAGTAGAATAAAAAAGAAAACCTTACTTTCAATGTCAGTCTTTTTTATATTGAAATAATGTTACTAAAAAAGTTATTTCCTGTTTATAAATAAATTTAAATTACTTGAAATAGCTTTTATAAAAAATAATGTTAACTCTCGCACAGAAATTATGAGAGAATATGATTCCTAAAGCTCAAGTGCAAGCTTTTTCTCCGAATAAATGTCTTGTTTAGCTCACTTCGAGCAAATAGTCTGAATTCTAAGGGTTACTGATGGAAGACATGCGCATCCTATCAAAGCTTTTTAGTGTAAGTTCAATAGAAAATATTTGGTCGACTTCTTTAAAGCTCTGAAAATGTGCCAAAACGACACTGGGCTCACATACAAGCACTAGATTTTTTTGACATTCATTTAGCCGTTAGTTTGATATATAATTGTGTGAAAATATAAGATAAAACTTATTTTATTAATTACAATCATAAACGCACTCAAGTATTGAATTTTATCACTTATTGTATTCATTGACCAATTTTGTGCGAAAGCAAATTATAGGACTTCTCTATTTTTATCATTCATTAATCAATTATATAGTAAGTAAGTCTTAACTTTTAACTTATTATTCAAAACTTATTTTGCATTTTGTCCGAAAATATTTAAATTTTGTTTAGATTTTTCAACCTTTAGCTTCAAATTTTAAGTTAAGTCTTAAAAAGTTCTCTATCTGTATGTCTGTTTGTCTCCCCCTTAACGCCTCTTCACTCTGTAGAAATGAGTTATGTATTTCTCGCTTTTAGAACTGCAAAAAGTTTAAATCTTTTTATTAAAGTTGGTCTAAATCTGAAACAAATTTAACAGAATATATATTATGCAAAATAAAAGCTGTGAATCCATTGAGCCGTATTAGAATTTAAACCAAAGCATTTTATATCTGCGAAATTTTGTGGTTTTTTCTCAAAGTTGATGTATTTTCAAATTTTTCGACTCATAAAAATTGTTATTGCAATCACATTAAAAGAAAAAATTTAATGGACTAAAAATCTTATAGAATAAAAGCAAATTTTCTCTATAAAAAATGTCATAAACTTCCAGAGTTAGCAAACTTTCTATCGTTTTCTCGCCAAAAGGCCTTTTATCCTGTGATCTATAGAAATAAGTTAAGCTCACCATAAAAAAATATATTATTACAGCCCTATCATTGATACACAATTTATTTGAGAACCTGATTTTATCAGATTCTATTGTTAGAATGTCTTTAATAGCCTATTCACTCATAGAGTTTTTTTATTATTACTTATACATGTCTTCAATCACAAGCAGACTCTAATTTAAAGTTATTTTCAGAAAGTTCGAGGATTACAGAAGTGATTTGCGTATTGAAGTGACATAATTGGGCCTAAACTTATTGCTGACTTGTGCTAAAATTTGCATTAATATGTCTTCATAAGTGTTACGCCTGAATTCGACAGCACTTTCGCCGTCTAAGTATTGGATACATGAGAGCAATCATGAATGAAACAACAGAACAAACAAATATTTCTTACATTGATCTCACTTACTATATGGGACCAGTTAGAGACCCATTAACAACAGTGATTCCAATGACAATAGTTTATGCGTTAATACTACTGACCGGAGTGATTGGCAATGTTTGTACTTGTATTGTGATCGCTCGCAATAAATACATGCACACCGCCACCAATTACTATC
>JAQGCH010001000.1:0-18062 GCA_034699485.1 Nanhermannia elegantula | reverse complement strand
GATTATAATTGTAGTAAAGATTACGTAAGTTAAGTTTTTGTGTCATCATTCTAACTTGAAGAATATGTCAACCATGACATGCTTTTAATCAATAATTGGCTTCAAGCAAATAGACTAATATTAAATACTAATAAATCTAATTTTTTAATAGTAAACCTCAATCATAGAAATATCCCGAACTCAAATATATTCATTTCTGGGGAATGTCTGATTAGAGTTTATAAAAATAAATGGTTAGGCGTTATAATTGATGATAGGTTTGTCTTTGATGAACACATCAATTATATATCTAAGAAATTAAATCAAAGAATATGCTTATTATCTCGTTTACGACATATTATACCTGAAAAAACTTTAGTTATTGTTTATAATGCAATTGTTTATCACATTTTAGACTATTCGCTGATTGTATGGGGATTTCCCTGTGAAATCCATATAAACAGATTAATTAAATTACAAAAAAGGACTCTAGGGGTTATCACATTTTCGAAATTCGATACGAATTGTAACCCAATATTTGTTAGATTAAGAATAACTCCTTTGAAGTAAAGGCCTTTATTTAATTGCTTAATATATATCTATAAAGCCTTGCATTCTCTGAGCTCTATCTATTAGGAAAATTATTTTAAACTAAATACAAATAGATCTAGTTATAGAAATTCTAATCGTTCTGATTTAGACATACCTTTCACTTGATTAAGAGTTGATAAAAATTCTATATTAATTAAAGGTGTGCAACTTTATAATACTGTAGATGTGAATATTAGATCTATTAATAATTTGTCAGAATATGTTTTTAACATGAGACGATCATTATGTCATATTTTTGAATTATGTAAATCTTTATTTTAATATGTTTTTTATGTAAGAGGATCTCATGGAAGAATAGCTTATAGCTAATTGTGTACATTCTCTCTAAATAAAAATGATTGATTCATTGGCTTTAACTGCTTTTCAATGATAACTTAAGACGGTTGCCAGATCTCAGTTTTTGGAGCGGAGTCTCCGTTTTTCTAGCAATTTTTGAAAAATACACTACCTACTCCCCCTTTGGTTTTTTAACAACTATTAAAAATTCAAAAATATTTACCTTGGTCCCCCCTTAGCTACAAAATTTTCTCCGCTTTTTTGACTGAACAATCCTGGCACCCGTAGACACATTAGTCAATCATTACTATGAGCTGAGATATCAACAATTATTTTACAATAAAGCGTTATAAAGTTTAATAAAAGAAAATTCTGTAACTTCTGTTTAAGATTTAATAAAGAAGTCCATTTTTTTAAAAATAACCTAATGTCAAATCCGATATTTTTCTATCGGATATTATCCTCTGGGACCCAAAACTTATCAATAACCTCAAAACTAAATTCAAAAAAATGATTTATAACCTAAATGTTAACAAAGGATTTTGACGATTACCCTAAAATAATATGTAAACTTAAGTTATATACCAGTATTGTAACCAAACGAAATAATTTTCTTAAAACAGAAAAGATTGAGATGATCAATATAATATTATAAACGCCTAAAAATATCATTTATTTTATAAATTTATATACGTTTGAGTTTTTATCAGCCAACTTCCTAATGAGAGAAGATCTCACCGAATTATTAAAACCTCAATTATTATTATACTGAAAACTGTTAAAAAAATTGAGATACAACTAATACCGAAAGCTTGATCTCCACAAATACCACATACTTTAGTAACTTCTTCTTCACTCTCTTCGTTATCAGTCATTTTTATCTAATATTTGACTTTTTATGTTTCTGTTCATAATGACTCTGTAGTTTATTCTTAGATAATGTATAAGTTGAGAAAATACTTAAATATATAACTGACTTAATTAAGACCCAAAAGTTCTAAGCCGTGAGAGTTGTTATTAAATAATTGGTGTACTTTATAATAATTGTTAATTTAATTTTTGTCTCTATTTTAACTTAAAGGACAATTTATAAATTAGTTCACATGAAAGTATACTTTGAATAATAAAGTTCTGTTTAATATCTGTTGATAAGTAGATAGACATTCATATGCTTACAAATTCATTGAGTGATTGTATTAATTAAGCAAATGTTAGAACAGACACACATAAGCTATTTTAATAGTAATTTGTATTACATCTACATTTAGCATACAATATATAAAGTCAAACATTCATGTACTCGCACTTACTGCGTATACTTTATACCCACAACATTTTAAACCATATAAGAAATTATTTATAAAATTTAAACAAATTGTTGCACAACAATGATATACAAATTAGTAATATTTGGATAAAGGTATAAATTTTTTAATTTTAATCTTATTATTTGCTTCAAACTGGATATTGCCTGGACAACTTAAGAAATCAAAGGGGTAACCAAAGGATAATTTTTAGAAATCTTTATTTTCATAATAAATTCAAAGGGGGGGGGGGGACCAAGCACTGGATTATTTTTAAAAACTGGACGTCTGGCCACCCTACTTATATGTGAGACTATACAGAAAAGGGATGTTCAGAGCAAAGCATATCAATATACCGCTATTAATATTTATATTGATTGATATGCTTTGCTCTTAACATCCTTTTTCTATAATGCTTACATATATTAAAATTCGTTTGATATAAACTAATACACCTGTAGAAGATCAATATGTCTTAATATTCAGGGTCCGGCCCTATTAGCTGAACCTATTTGCCCGACAAGCCAATTTCCCGATAAAAAATGCGGCAAATATTTTCGGTTTTCTTATTAATTAAGACCGATTTAATGAAAATTATACTCGATTTATAAGTAAATTACGTCGAGAATTCCGAATAGCGATTTCTACGTAAACATAATATATTTTAAGATATTTTACTTCAACAGATTTCTTACATATATATCATTGGATAAGCTATATTCAGAAGATCCTTTTTCTATATCTTCTCACATATTTTATATTAATTAATACAGTCAATTCAGTTTATAGTGAACACTTTTATAGTGAATACCCGCTTATAATTAATGATGTTTAACGCTCGAGCGTTTGGCACTCGGTGGCAAGGGCGAGCACCCAGCGTCGAATTTTTGTCGAGCGTGAGCGCGCTTAATTGCCAGCCGAGCGTGAGCACGCTCGGTCGAGCTTCAATAGTATTACATATTAAATGGTATTTTATAAAACAAAAGTATGTTATCTAATGTTAATTTTAATTATTTTTAAAACCTGGAGATTTCCATCTCCAGCTTTCCACCTTAGCTGGACACTGGAGAAACGTTCTAAAAGCTGAAGGTGTGGCATCCCTAGTCAGACGAGTGCGCATCAATCTGAGCATTATATGGTCTGGGGTTCGAATCCGAGTTCTCAGTAATTTTTGATATGTGTTCGTGTCCACTCTGACACAGTTCTCGGTGGCTTTTCTCCGGGTTCTCCGGTTTTCCTCCACCACTGGATAGTGGATTAAACTGATAATCCATAAGAGATATCCGGTACCTTCAAATATAATAATAATAGTTACCTACAATAGTGGGTCTCTTATTTCAACACCTTTGAGTGAAAGATCAGCTGCTCTGATAATAAAGATGACGAGCAATAGAGCTCAACTTAAAAGGTGTATAAAAATAAGTAGTTGTTATTATTATTATTATTATTATTATTATTATTATTATTTTAATAAAGAACATTCTTTTTAAAGGCTTTGATGGCGAAATAGTGATAACCCTTTAAACTTGTGTTATAATTAGAACCTAACTTTCGGAAGCAAAGTTTATAAAGATCCGTTTTTTGTATTTTTTTAGTACAAATTGTTAATTTTATTGACAATTCTATATTTGAATATAATGCGTGCAATTTAAAACATCAAGCGTGAGATAGTTTTAACGTTTTCTTTAGCCAAATCCCTAATGAGAAGAGATCTCACTGAAGCTCTTGTTGAAAACCAGTGAGATTTTTACAGGATGACAATTATCCGATAACTCCTTGTTGGATGGGCGAACGCATCGGGCCATAGGGATTGTTAAAAAACTATGAATATGTGACCGGCATATAGCAATCAAAGATAGCTCCAGGGCATCGAACCCACGACCCTTCGATCAAGAGTCCGATGCCTTTGAGCTTGCGCCTCCCTGACTCCATAAGCATGATATCTAAACTTCAAAATCTAACATAAAGTGTCCATATGATTTAGCATAATCTCACTAAAATGCCTTTTATAAGAAGATAATTTTAAGAAATATTGATATGAAAGACTTGTTTATACTCAAGAAATAGCTCATTTCTATAAAACATTAATAAAATAAGGAAAAATATGTTACAGGTATTTGAGAGAAAAAGTTAAAACTCGAGTCTTAAAATTATCTTATTTTATGTTTTTTGAGCAAATATATTACCCCTGACCTTATTTCAGCCTTTATTAAAAATTCGATAAAATCAGGTTCCAGAAAGTCTCGTCTCTAGTCATAGTCATAAGTTATGAATTAGAATGAAGTTTGGATTTTCATAATTTGCAAATTATTTATTTTCTATGCTTTAATTGCGTTAAGCTTTACATTAAAGTTTGTGTTCCCTTTCACTTATATTTTATCAATAGTTAAGGCTTTGATTATAAGCAAGATTTATTGACTCAAGTTTTTTGTCGATAATTGAGATCAGATTGAGATGAGTCCTAAATTTGTAGTTATATTCAGTTCATAACTAAACTTCAAATTTTTTTTTCTAAAAAGTTTATTATTTTTTTCTTATCTATTACTTTCAATTTATTTTCAATTTTATAAAAGAAAAAAATGAAAAGAATAATGTTTTAAAATTTGAATTACACAATTCACCGGTTTATAACAAAATTCTATTTTAGCAAATGATTTTTAAAACATCGGCAGCACCTATGGGTTCTATAATGTTATAGTGTTGGTGATTCTTGTAAACCAGATTTTAACAAAACTATAATAGCAATAGATTCTCAGAGCACGTAAAGTTATAACATTAACAAAGCTATGACTTTCTGTGTTGCTCAAAACGTTCGTAAACTATCAAATGAGCCTGATCAAGTAAAAACAGCAAAATGAGCTAATATTAAACTTCCGAATTTTCGCAATTTTTTACTGACTCTCCGAATTTCCGAAATTTTTAACGAAAAAAGGACATTTTTCTTGATTTTTCATGTGTTTTTGCTAAAATTTTTGAATTTAGTGCTTTCCTTAAAAAATCGGAAGACGAAAATTTTTTTATTAGAATTTTTACTATTTTTTTAATTAAAAATCAAAAAAATGAATTTGGTATACCCTTTAAAATTCATTAGAATTTATATTTATTTCAATGTAAAAAATTTCTTAAAAATGATGCAAAAATTTTCTACTTTTCAAATTGAAATTTTCCATTAAAACTTGTATTTCGATTGATATCAGTGTAAAAAATTTTCCGAAATTTGTCCAAAAATGCTCCGAATTTCCGACCGAATTTTTTGGGGTTTGTCTCCGAAAAAGTCATAGCCTTGAACATTAATAATGTTTCCATTTTAGCAATTTCAATGATTTTGGAATTGATTTACCTCAACGAGTCATAAGATTTATAATTTAAACTTAATTTTTTGCAAAATTTCCAGAAAATTAATAAAAGTTTTGAGAATAAATATTTATTATAATATACTGTAATTGGTTTATAAAAGTAACAAAATTGTGATTAGTATAGTGCCATTTTTATAGATCATTTTTAGCTCACAGTATGATTTTAGGAAACAACTTTATGTGAACTGAAGAGAAGCTAAAATCGGGGGTACTGTACATATGTATACTTTTGTCACATCAACGAATATCTTTGCACATATAGTGAAATAATGTGCTTTTGTTTTCAAGTACTGTAATGATTATCAATAAAAAAAATTCTGAGAATTGACTATTAAATGTTGAGTTAACAAAACTTATATTAATTATTTGATTTCGCTATTAATAATAGTCAATATATTTCATCTGAAATTTACTAAAACTCATGTTTTCATAGACATGAAATTTGTTTAAACTTTAATCCTGAACTCCGCCTAAATTCACATAAAACTACTCAGTTTAGCACTAATTAATTTCTTCGTTACTCTTTTTATTTGCATTTTTGTATTCATTATACACTCACATGAATTGAATGCAATCCATAATTTCTTTATAGACTTTTCTCTTACATTTTTTTACAATGAAAACCAATTCCTGCAACGCCTTCCCTGTCCTGCGTTAAACTTACAGTTATTAATTTTAATTATCGACCTCTTAAATGTGTCATATATTGATTGCCGCTCTTTTGGGAAGTTTTGCACATTTCATTATAGAAAAACTCATTTCTCGCTAACTATGCACTTACGGAGTATCGAAAGAATGAGTTAAGTATAAGATTCAATAAATCAATAGCTGAATTGAGGTGTCTTCATGTTCTACATGTTCTTCATGTTTTAAGTTTAGCAAAAATTGTTTGCATTACTTTTGCTTTTCAGAAATGAACAAAATGTTTAATTAGAGCCCATTTAAAAGTTTTAATAACTTATAGTTTTATTATTTTATATTTATTGAGAATTGAAAACTTATTTTATGGCTAAGTTCTAATAGTATTGTCGATCTGTATGATAATTAAGTTTTGTTCGCAACAAAATATTTATATTTATGAATATTACAGAGTATTTACTCTATCGATTAAATATTTGGATTTTTGACTGCAATTTAGCATTCATTTGAGCGGAAAGTAACACTTGTCAGTGATTAGAGTCCGAAAATTTGAAATTTCAATAACAATGGGAGCAAAAAATGAAAGTCAATATAATGGAGTCGTAAAGAGTCATAAAGCAATACATAATAGCTTCTAATGCTGATAAAAAGTTGCTTTGGATGCAGTGATCATTTTGTTCGTTCGTCTGAACATTTGATATAACTCTTAATACAATCGATTCTCAATAATGAGTACAAGTTTTGCATTTTCCACACAAATTATTTGCACACTTTTGTATTTATTTTGTTAATAAATTGTGAGTTGACTGTAAAATAGAGTGCCTTTATATGTAATACCAGTATAGATATATAGTAAATGAAAGTCATACTCTATGTGTGTAATGGAAAGGCTTGATGTAAGAGAACATCAAACTTAGGCGCGATTCGGTTCGCTCTTTGTGTGTCTCTTATCTCTGCTTTACTCCCTTTGCTCGAAAAGAATTCAGTTTCAGTAGCGAATGACGAATCGGAGCACAGACTGATCGAGTCTATGATAAGAAATAATCGAAAGTCACTCTCTCACACACACACACACTCTGGTCTATGCTTTTTTTGGCTCAATCGAAACTATGGATAGCACAAGAGAGACCAGACTATATAGAAATCACATCTCAGAATCTCATAGCTTACAAACATTTGATGTGGTTTTGCGTTTTTGTTGGGCGTCCACGCGTTGCAGTTATCTCTCACCCAATATTGGCTTAATATTAGTTTCCTTTGAGAAAGATATGACACAAGTCTCGATCGTATTCCATACTATGCTCTCATCTGTTCACTGCATTACTGCATTATAACGGCTGTCCCTTTTTCCAACGTACTCTTTATGAGCTTAAGCCATGTGTTGGTTCTCTTCAGTTCATTCAAATAAACTGATTTTCTATTTCTTGAAAGAAATAATTGTTTTGTGAGTCAGTCTAGAGATTCGGTTTTAAATGATAATTAATTTACATTAATATGAAAGAAAATATAATTTTAAAAAAATATTATTTTATTCAAAAAAGATTATTTACTATTGAAATATTACTTTTTCTTTGTGAACACTTATTATTACCGATACTATCACTGAAATGTTAATTTCTTAGCTTTTAGGCTAAAATAAATTGAATCATATTTGTCAATAAAACTAAATTTAAATCTTAAGATATGTTTAAAATGACAATTAGAAAACATAATACATTTAAAAACTGGCATATTTTGAGAAAACTTAAAGCCTGTTATAGAAAAATATAAGATTTTGTAAAAATTGATTTTAAGCGCAAACTTTTTTTGAAGCCATTTATCAAAATTCATATAAAGCTCTCGATTCTTTGCACATTTTCTGCTATATTTCGCAACGCATTTCAGACCCTCTTATCACAGCATTTGTGATAATAATAATAATATTTATCGGTCACTTAGTATTCGAGTTAAGGTGATATTATGCTCACAAATTGCTGCCATTAAGCCAACTCATATCGTCTGAATTTATTGTAACATTATTGAAATGTTCAAAATAACAATGGATGACACGCTTCCAATTTATCACTATATCAAAAAATAGGTGCTTTTCTCAATTTATTGGATTGAGTTCTGTTTTTCAGTCATCAGCAGCTTAATGGCTTAGAATTGCTGGTGATTGTGATATTACTATATTATATGTTAGTGATTCGTTAAATTACTAAAATTACACCAGTAGTTAACTTTTTTTTAACACATCCAACTTTCTTATCGAGCTGTTAGAGATTGTGTTCTTGAGATTTAATGCTATATTTTGGTGTACTATGCAGTACAATATAATAAATGAATAAGTTTTTCGGCGTATTGTGAAAATAGAACTCTATGACAATATTAGACGCAAGCAATAAACCGAAGGATTTTTTAAATTGGGTGCAAATAATTTAAACACAGCAAGAATTAAAGAATATGACAAATATGTCTACTTTTATATCCATATAAATTGTTAACATTGGTTAAAATTACTTGTATTAACATAAAGATTTTTACTTAACTAATTACATGAGTGCTCAATATTAGTTTTGCCACATTTTGTTTAGAGTAACAGTTTCATGGTTTTTATCCAATCTCCAGTTTTTATTTATTAATTAGAAGGAAATTCACTGTTTTTTATTATATTTTATATCATATACTTTGAAATTTCATTAATTTTAAAATTTATAGTAAACTAAAAATATAATTCAAACTTTGGTGTATTTTTAGTCAATTGGAATTATATTAATCTGTTTCTGAATTTCATAAATTAATTGAAATCTGGAGAAAAAATATTTCCAGATTTGTAAAGAAATCGGTATATTTTAGTCAAAAAGTGCAAAAATAAGTTGTTTTCATCTTTGATTTTAACATCAAGTTTTAATTTAATAAAATATGGCACTAGTAATGTAATTTAATAATACAGAGGGGTCGAGTGTGAGGTTTTACTCACTTTTTAATTATTGACACCTTTTTAAATAATTGATTAAAAAATAAGTACCCTCTGTATTGTATAAAATTAAGTTTGTGTTTATACTAGTATACGAACGTTATTATCGAATAAAATCCCAAATAAACCCTTAAAATATTTCAACAGAAAAGGCTATTTTTCGACTTATTCGGCGTGAAGTGGTGTTTACATTGAATAATTTTTGGATTCGACACACGCCGAAAATCACTAAATACACTGAATTAAACACTTACCAGTACAATAGCCAGCAGAAAACCATGTTTTATCAGTTTTGATAATAATCTGTGAATTTAAGTTGATTTTCAAAGTAATTAAAAAAATATGCCGTAAAATCTTTCAATAAAAAAAATTAAAAGCCCTGCTGGGACTCGTTAACTTGTTAACTAACAGACTTTAACCATTAGGCCAACAGTGATTACAAAATTTTAGGATTAAATAGCCTTCTCCTAAGTAATGTGTCTTTATTATACATTAATCATTTAATCTGTTGAAAATATGTATTATGATAAGCAGTGAACTTAATCATTACATGGTTTTCTGGTAGCTATTGTACCGATGTTGTATTTGCAGTGATATAACATAAATAAAAGTATATTCGATAAGACTTAGTATGGATTGAGTGAAATAGAATAACATAAAAGTAGTTTCACATCAATTCTATCAAACAATTCATTGTTTTTATTTGAATTTAATAAATATTTAATACAGAAATTGATTATTTATGTTATGCTTATATTTTTCAGTCTATATAATCAAATGGAATGGTTAGAAAACACTCGAATATCATCTGATGGCAAATCATTGATATATCAATTATTGTCTTTACCGGATGTGAGCACAGGTTGGCGCTGAACATAGTTCTAATCATTTTCCTGTTAACAAAATTGATAGAACACAGTATCAGTGATACACAAATTCTATTAAAACTTTTAGTCTTCAGGAAATTCGTTACATTATTATGACTTATAAAGGCTATTACTATGAGGCACTTCTCAATAATTATATAATTATAGTGTCTTTAATAAATTAGTTCATTACACACAAACAGAGAATGATAGAGAGAGTATTATATTCCCATTAGATGTGATTTTGTAATCTATTTCTGTGTTTTCCATTTTGTCTGATAGCATATGCGAGTGAAGCACTTCGTTGGGCGAAACAACATTACGGAATTACATTCTGGTCTGCATTAATAATACGTATTACGTGCGTCCTTTGCTGGCTCATTGATCACAATCAACTCCATTATGACCATTATAATGATGATGAGGTAAAAAATAGAATTCATTTGCTTTAAATGTATGCCATATGTGGGCAAAGGCAAAGGCAAATGCAAAGCATAATCAGCAATAATAAAAAATTTTGATTTCTGCTGACTTTACTTTTTTAACATTCATTATGTTATGTGCAGTACTCAATAGTACTGAACAGCCTGAACAGTACACTACTTTTACTGAACTTTATTTTTAAAGATCCAAAAGTTAAACATTAATAATAGAAAACTATAGACGAGATTAAATATAAAGTTTGCTGTCTTAAGCAGTACCTGTTCTCTTAGTCTTCTCAGTTTCATCAAAACAAATATAATCTATTGTAAAGCTCATGAGTTTGTTCATCAAAACTTAACTCATATTTATCTAAACGTCAACTTCTAAAGTATAGGCATTTTTCTCTTTAAACGATGTGTTTATTTCATGTTTTGTGAATAAACTTCAAGTCAAAGCCATGTAATGTATAAACAGTGTATGAGTACTTCTTGGGCTGTGTCAATATTTAGTAATTAAATATCGTTTGATAAATACTCAAATTTGTATCAAAAAATGTTTTTAAAGTTTTAGATATTGTAGTCTAATAGTGAATGCGTTGCTCTCTATAGGGTCTCAAAGTATAAAACTTTAGAGTAATTTTATTGTATAGTTTCCATTATCACGAGTGAAATGCTAACAATCAAATAAAGTTAGAAACATAGTATTGAGTATAACTTGATTCTCATCTGTCAATTGATGCTTTTCATTGTTTAAGACATTTACTATTATAATATAAGTTCACTACTAGTATGACTATGTCTACGATGCTATCATTCTTTGGTGATCTTCTCTCTCACTTTTTTATGTTAGTGAATACAATGCAATACATTTAAGGGCTCTGCAAATTATGTGAGAGTCAGTCAGCATTTTGTTGAAATGTTTCAGAGCTTTGGTCGTGATTGATGTGTGTGAGGCATGTGAGGCACATGAACACAGATTCAATTAAAGTTAGCACAATAGATGAGACCAAATAAGTGAGACCATCGTTAGAGTCACGATAGAGCTCATCACCGATTGAATCGAAAGTTCGGCACAATTGAGTTGTGGCGCCATTCACTCAAAGCATTCAATTTGACTAAATGTGAATAATTGTATTCAATTGTATTCAATTCTGCTAATAATAGCAGCTTATAATTGGTTCAGACCTTTTTTGGCTTTTAGATTCCTTTTATCACTGGTTAACCCATCAGATACTTATTTTGTTACCCATTTATTACTAATTCTTTCAATTTATAACAAATATATAGACATTTCATACAAATTACGCGATAAAATTTGTAAAATTTTATTCAATTCCATTATTCTTTTCAACAGTCAACTAAATAAAACATGCCTTTGATGTCAAGTGAGAAGTTAGGAGACAAAAAAGTTGTCAAAACATATTATTTACAATTTATAAATAAGATTCTTAATCTTGAGTGTCATAACGACATCCATTCATATTTTTCTGAGTGAAAAATAGTAGCCTTTGGTCTATACTTACTTTATTAGAATTAGAATCCTATTCGCCGACAGGATCATAGAGTCTCAAAAAAGTGAATATATCCTTATTGGCGAACATAACCTAAGACTTAACTATTTCTGTGAATTAAAAATGAACCTCTTATATTAATTTTAGGGTTAATGTTTTGAAAAATGAGAAAATGAGTTTTAAGCCATTTGAGATTTTTTAAAAACCCTATTTTTCTTGAAGATTCGGGACACACCATAATTTTGACTTTAAATCGCTCACAATTACTTATAAAACAATTCAGTACCATTTTCCCTGTGTTACAAAACCCTTTAAAAAATGGGGATCATCCCCAATATCGAGGCTCTGGTTATCAGTGATAGCTATGCTTTTCATGTGTTTATTGTATAAAATATTGACAGAAATGTATATTTTTTTAACATTATACTAACTCAAGAGCTATTATATTTATGCGAATTTAGTTAATGAATGTAAAGTTTGGTTAATTATTATAGAAATAGATTTGGCAAATAGTGCAATAATCTAAAAGCTATTCTGCCTTTTGGTGCTCTTGTATTGTTAACTATTGATGACAATAACTAAGAGTAAGTTTGATTGCAAGCGTACGTTTGCACCAATTTTGTAAGGATTCAATAGTTTTAATGCTTTACTGAAGTCAAGCTGTCGCACAATATTATATTGGCTTTCGCTCACTCATTATTTGTGTCTTTCTCGCTGTTTGATGTCTTAATACTGGTATCACAATAAAAGACTTGCACCATATTGAGACCATATTGAGATGTGCCGCTATTCCTATGTTGCACTACTACGTACTGCACTATTGCTCTGTTGGTTCGCTTTTGCAATTATTAGAAATCTTTGATCATTTCTATCATTTGTATGAAAGCTATCATTTCTTTTTATTATTACAGCGATCATCCATACAATCCATGCAATCCATACAATCTATTGAATCCTATGGTTCATATTTAGGAGTTTCGGCGAACACCTTAATCAAAGTGATGGCAACACTTATTTATACTGAAATGCTTTCGCAACAATTACCAGCAGACAGTTGGCCATCACTGAGCATTGTATGGTTGCAATCATTATTCCGACTCATACAATGTTTCTCTTTGGGAATTTATTATTTTTATACACTATTCGCCATAACGACTGATGATTAGTTATATTTTCTTTTTATATATGAATTATGATTCTCTACAATATCACCACAATATCAAGTTTTAATGTCTTAGAGTATAATTTTGTTGTAATTCTACTGTCTTTTTGCTCTGTTTTTTATGTGTTGTAATACTTTATAAGTCTAATATCGACAATACTAGTGCTGTATTGATAACTAATGGTATTATTTCGACCATTAAAGGTGAGGTATTGGTACTGCCCTTAAAAGAAAATATAGAAAAGTTATTGATGATCAAAGAATAAGAGTTTGGGCTGAGTCTTATGTTCTCTTATATTCCTCTGTGTTCTACTATTTTATATTCTATACTATTCTACTTATAAATATATGGCTTGAAGTGCACTAAACAATAATCTTTATGTTGGGAAGTCATGCAATACTCTCTACTCTCAAATACATGAATAGCCGTTTCCCATATGAGCCCATATTATCAAATACTAGTTTAACATTTAATACTTTCAATTGCTTTCCAAATTCATTTCCTTATTTTATTATTGATTTCTATATAAGTCTGAATATTTAATTATTAACTCAATGTTTATTAAATATATAATTCAACTAATTTTCTGAATCATAAACACAGTCTATATGTATGACCAACTCATTTATGAACATAAAAATAATTTTTTTCTTCACAAGAATATTTAGCTGTTGACAACTGTTAAGCCAGTCCGTAATGATATGCCTTTAATGATGATATTACGGAATCGATTGCCGGCACACCTCATATTTAGGGCATATTTTCTCTCTCGATAATACATTACTTTAAGTTTATCTCTTTTTCTTTCATTCTTTTCTACTAACGATTATAACGATTATTACATTAAACATTTGTTAAGATTAACTTTATTACGATTAATAAAAGCGTGAACCGTATTAACAACATCTCACACATCTAACAGGCAACTACTTATCAGCCGTCAATGTTTAGCTTTAGAAAATAGCCATAAATGTTCCTTTTTATGTTTTATAAATTATTTGTCTTTAAAATTATATATTACTATGTATTGAGAGAAATTGTGATCGCTATCATGCATAGGTTTTTTGAACTCTGCACATTAAATGCCTTTATGAGCATTATTTGGTTTAAGGTTAATCTGGCAAAAAAGATTTGAAATCGGTTGGTAAGTAGGACCTTTCCTTGTAAGTTACATATAAACATATATACAGGGTATAAAATAATGATTGTCACCCCTTTTAGAGCAGAAACTATAATAGTTAGAGTAAAATCGACTTCATATTTGGATTCTATGGCTAAAAATACATAAAATATAAGTTTTTCAAAATTTTGTGTTCTTAGGGTAACGTCATATATGACAAAAACAAAAGTTTTGAAATAATCAATTCTAAGGTATTAGCTTAAAATCGAAACATCAATAAGTAATTTTTCTCATTAAATGGTAATTGTCTCATCTGTTTCACAGATTATCAAATTTGTTCATCATTCATATGAAAGGTGAAATAGAAAAAAATCACTTTTTATGTGTTAAATAAAAATATCACTATTTTCAAAATTTTTCGAATAAATTAAAAAATCCAATTCTTTGAGCACTAGTTTTCAGAATATACTGTACGATACTGTACAGTACCTGTATTTTTAAAATTAAATTATTACTGTATATAAAAATATATGTAAATTAAATTTTATTGATTATAAATTAAAATTTTATTTTAAAATAATTTTATCGTCTGTTTAATATTAATTAATGTTTTGACATTTTTAATACTTTATAATTTATTATCTAAGTAATAATGAGTTTACTTTAAATAATTATTTGGCAAACATACAGAGAGTTTTTTCATTGAAGTCAATGTTTTTAACAAGTTTTTTGTGCATTATTCATAACAACTTCATAAGTGATGAATAAAACTGTGACCTCAATTATTTGTCATGTAATAGTGTAATATCTTATAAAAGTATTTATAAAATATATGGTATACAAAGACAAGTACTTCTAATTTTATTGAAGCACGTCTTAGGAGCAGAGTTTACTTAAGAAGACTTATGATAATGTCATTATTCGATTATATCTCAATTCCCCGAAATTCATTTGCCTCAAACGTTTAATAACAATTTTAATTAGTAAAATAATATTGTAATGGATAAAATGTTTTTAAGGCAAAATAAATATTCATTTCAATCTTCAAACAGTCAAAACAAAATTTAAAGAATTTAAGTGATTTAGTTTAAAATTACTTAAAAATCTTGCTTATTATTTAAGTAAAAATAAGAATTAAATGCAATGAATTTCAGTAAGTATTACAATATAAATAGGATATTGATCATTTTTACTGCTATGAAACGCATCAACATATTGCAATATGGTTATTAGTAGGGCTGTGAAAATATGCATTTTTTGCTCAATATGCACGAAAAGACTCCAAAATATACACATATAGCAGACCTTTTTAAGTTAACTTTAATTCCATTTGAGTTTAAGTTAGAGTTAACTACAAAATAGTATGGACAGCTAACCTCTAATTTCTTGAAAAATTTTCTCTCTTACCCTCCTTTATAAATTTTGATCAAAATAATTATCAAATATCGATTTCAATAAAACTTGAATTGCTTTGCAAATATGTTAATGAATTCGGCAAAAAATGGTTTAAAACTGATGGTAAAATAATGTTTTGCAAAGTATGCGATGATAAATTTGTAGTACGGAATCTGTACTCTACTGACTCCTACTAAAATTTTTGTTTGAATCATTAAATTTTACACTAAAATATATCAAATTCTTACCTATTTGAATGCTTATTTTTGAATATTTTTAATGTTTATTTGCTGTTTATTTTAGTAGTTTTGAACGCTTATAAATCCTAACTCAGATTATTAGTATATAATACTATATATTTATAATGTTTGCATTTATGTAAAGCAAAGGTCCAAATTCAAAATTTACAGATTATTTTCAATTACAGATATAAATATATATGTGTTATATAAACATAAGTTTTTTATTAGATTTATTTATCCGTTTAGCTTCATATGTTAAGGTTTCGTTCAAATCAAATACAGGCTTATTATAATTGAGGAAAACGAATTTCATGGAAGTGAGAACACACCTATTATTCTAAGTAATTATTTTTTCCGTATCGTTCCGCACAAAATAGATTTTAATGAAGACTTGATAACTTTGTTCATTCATTACTGCTTTACTTAAAGCATGTCTTTTACATTATATAAATTAAAAGTTTATAAACTAAATCAATTATTATTTGAAATTTTTTAAACTAAATTATAAAAATATATTTTTTCTTTCAATATACGCATACATTAAAAGTGTTGCAGAACATGGAGCTTTTGGCACATTATAAGATATAAAATTCACTCCAAGTTTTTCAACATTTGATTGAATTTCTTTTTTAAATTTCTTCATTCAAAGAGTGTTTCATTGATTTCAAATTTAAGCTCTAATTCAAGTTAATTCAATTTAGCATTAAATTGATTTTTTTTGTATATTTTAAGAAAATGAATGTTTTTAAACCAAATCTACAAAATATCGATTGAAATGAGTTTAGAGAAACCTGACTCAAGCGCATAACTTTTTATCAAATTTATGATGCGATTAAAGTTAAGTTTCACAGTTTGAATGAGAGGAAAGACCTCCAAAATTAAGAGACAAAATCTCATTAATTTTTTTTCCTTCTTTATATGTCATCCAATATTTATAGTTATATTCAGTTTTTGTTTCACAAAAGTAGGATTGTTGTTCATATACAAATAGTTAACATGTTTCGTCTCTCAGCTTCTACTATTCTTATTGCTTCTTATGATATCAATTTGGCACTTGATTTGAAGAGCAAAACAATACACGGAATTTTGCTCTTTTTCTTAAGGTTTGAGTTGCATTGTATGCATTCCATAATAGTAGTGATAAATGATATCAACATAACATCAATAAAATATTCAACAATATTCGACTTCAGGCATAGCTAAAGTAGCAAAGTATACAAATTATATAAATTATTGCTATTTATTCCTATGTAATACAATACTGCTTTATTGGATATAAAACATTATTTTTACCTTAGCTTTATCTTAAAATTCAAGTTAATTCGATGCTTAAAATTTAGAATTGAGTTCATAGTAGTAAATGAAAATGTATTTCAATTTTTTCTATAAATGCAAATATTTTTCATATAAGCTGTCATTTTTCAACTGCAAAAATAACTCAAATATCTAGTGATAGTGAAAATTATGTTCATTATAGTTTTTATTAATCATTAATTATTAATCACTTAAGATCCCGACATTCAAACACATAAAGTAAAGTTCATATACTGTATTGATTAATAATACTCATTGGAATCAATAATAATTTGCGTAAGTTTTTAAACAAAAATATACTAATTTTATGTGATTTACTTTATTTAATCAGATAAAAGGTAAGATCGTCTATATTTTTATATTTAAGTGTTTATACAAATTGTCTGCTTTTCATTTTTTCAATGACTCAAATAGAAGAACAAGATCTTCAATGAACTTATGTTACCTAAAAGTCATTTGAAAGCATTTCATAATTCAGTATTTTATTCAGGGGTTAAGATTTATAATGAAATAGATTTGAATATTCGTAAAATGAATAACTTTAAAAATTTAGTTTTTAATATAAAAAGCAAATGAATTTAATAATTGGTCGCAAATATATTAGAGCTAGTGATGTCAAATTTTTAGAAATTTTGTTTTTGATGAGAAAATTTCTATGATGTTTACTTGACCCTCCCCTACCATCACATGAACAAAACTCAGAACTATTCTGTGCACTTTTCATCGTTGGAGACTAGCGTTGCACAGAATATTATTATTAAAGGTTAAGGAGAATATACTGAGAGTATATACTTAACAGTAAGGCTTATTGCTTTAGCTGACTGTACAAAAAAGTTTGAAAATGAAAAGAACTTATTTGTTGATAAGTTCAATAAAAAATGATAAAAATCAAAACAATACTTAAGTA
>JAQGCH010000999.1:0-18071 GCA_034699485.1 Nanhermannia elegantula | reverse complement strand
GTTTGTTATAAAAGTACGTAATTTATGAAAAATGTGTAAATATTTGTGATATCAAAGCGATTAAAGCTATAAAAGTATTGGAACCGAAAAGTTGCGAACTTTTGAAGTGATTAACAATTGTTTGGTTTAACTGTTATTAAACTTAATTATAAATAAATATCAATTAATTGAATGGATTATTACGACGATTATAACGACTATTCAGAGGATTTCAATGACTCCGAGTGTAAGTAAAGACGTTTTCATTACTTTTTACTTATTTATAATTTATTAAAAATTAATAATTTTATGTTAAATATTAATAATAGTTATCGTTATTACTGTTGATAACAAATTAATAATTAATAATTGAATTGTATTATTGATTAAACAGTTATACAGTACTATAGAATGCAGTTTACGATGAGTTCAATCATAAAAACTATTTATATCTGTTTTCGAACCAAAGTTTGAAGTTTTGCCAACTTTTAAAACTCAATCATTTTCTTCATTTTCTTCTTTTTTCAGATTTTTATTCGGAAAGTGACAAAAGTTATGATATAATCGACGACTGCATTGTTCCCACACTAAGCGATGGAATCAATCACTTCTTGGCTCCCATTTTCATCTCTAACATAATACTTAAGATTTTGACTCATTTTGTGACTAATATTTTGATTAATAAATTGCTGACAATAGTGATCGGACTTTCACTGCTTTTTTACAATTTGCGCGATGACTACAAACTTTTCATACTATGTCTTACATACATATCAGTCGGTGCTTCGGTGTCACTGTTAGGACCTCAACACAAAAGGATTGTTTGGTTGGTTTGCATTCTATTCGTCTGTATTAATGAGACTTTAGTTTTATATTTTGAATCATTGATTCGCTTGCGATCGCATTTAATGCTTATTGTCATGAAAATCATTTCATTCAATCAATTAAATGCTCAACAATTGCAAAAAGAGCACCAAATATATGAGTTTAAAAACTTTTTTTCGTCTATGAGTTATCTTTTGCATCCTTTGGCGCTATTGTTAGGTGTTTGGCATCCGTACAGACCGGACAATAAGAACTCGACTATTGTTCGTTCAATATTTGAATCTTTATATTATTTATTTATATCACTGATATTCTTAATGCTGTCGACGTGTTTAGTGCACTATTATATTGGCGAAAGACTCATACCATTTATGATCTCATATATGGTTATATTAATGCCGATGCCTTTTGTGTATTTGTTTGAGATCTGTTTCACTGTATATATCACTGCTTTACAGTTCAGATTTTCACACTATTTCATATGTTTTGCCACTCAATCGATGCTTAAATTATGGAATTATGAGTAAGTTTTCAAACAATATTTTAATGTTTCACTAATTTATTCATATTTTTCATGTGAATTATTAGATTGAAAGTAACAGATCCGCTGTCTATTGAATTTCCGCGTTCTCTCGTCGATGTTGTGATCGCTTGGAATATACCAATGCATATATGGCTCAAAGATCGTAATTATATTCTAATTCTTGTCAAATATATAACTAATCATTCAATTAAACTTTTTAATCAGATGTATTCAACCCCTCGAAGAAAACTTTTGGTGCATTTAAAGCTATTTTCATAACATATTTCATCAGTTCTTTTCTTCATGTACTGAAAAACATCAAAATTTGTTTAAAAGTGTTTCTGATTTTGTATTTTTTTAATAGGGATTCAATTTTCAGATATGGAGTGTTCTCTTGAGTTTGGGTTTATTAACAAAACTTGAATATGATTTGAGAGAAGAGTTGTCCACTATTTTCAGTTCTTGTATTCATGTCCGGCGCTGTCTATACACAAATGTTGAAAACAGTGAAATTAATGGAGAGAACAATGGATTGAAAAGCTGGAACTTTTTTAGGAATAAATCGCATCAAAAAGTTTGTGCCAATAAAACGAAACATCAAAACACAGCTTACAATTCAAAATGGGTTTTAATAATCAATATATTGTTCTCATTACTGGCTATCAGTCATCTCTCATATCTTGGATCGACATTTGATGGCAAAGAAGAAGTAAGTTTTCGGTTTTTAAAAGTTTTTTAATTAATTTTTTAAACTTTTCAGTCATCAAAAGTGGTAAACGTTTTATCCATTTGGAGAGAATTAAAATTTTTTTCTCACATAATTTCAATCTTAACTTTTATTTTTTATAAAATTATATAATTTATTCCTTTTGATACTTTGTTTTGTACTAAAAGACTTATTTGAGTGCCTTTTCATTTAATTCTTAATTATAATAAATAATTTATTTAATAATATTACAAATCAATGACAATAAATGAATTTTTTAAAAATTTGTGTCGAAAATCTAAATTTAAATAAAGTACTTAATGTCTAATACTTTGTGTATAGTTTGAGGTGTTTAAGGTTCTAAAGATCTAAAACAAACTGAGATAATGCCTATTAATAAAAAATATATTACAAAAACATAATTTAACTAATATTATGCGAATTTTATTGAGAAAAATCATTTGGAACTACATTTTTCAATAGACACTTGTTTGACACTTGAGGCGTTTTGGTCCATAAAAGTCTAAATTTTGGGCATTTTTTAGTCGGCATTTAAGGGCACAGATGTAAATGTGATGCTCACACATAACCCTACATACATCAGAAACCTCTTTGAGTTCCTTTTGGTGTACCTCTGCTTTAGGACAAAGGGTCGAACCAAATAAATTGATTTAAATCAATGGAATTAATGTTTGCTATAGTGTTTGGACAGTTTTTTATTTAACACTTTGACGGATATTCTGCTATTCATTCACTGCTGAAATTGGCGTTAAGTTCTATTAATTTTGGTTAAGACAAAAAGATTAAAACAATTAATTATTTATTTGATATTATATTAAACTATTTGATATAAATATATGATATCATAAGTTATATTAATATTTTTATTATTTCGAAATAATAAAAAGTGTTCCGCTCGGGACCAGATTTAGTTCTTTAATAGATTTTGAGAGATGTTCGTCACTGAATACTTGTGGACCACATTTCAAATTGAACTCATTTATTGAGTCTGAATATTGTGATAACCAATTCTTAACATCACTTAAAGTCTCTAAAGAGCCAAACGTGGCCTCCATTTGGATACCATCAGGAAATTTAAACCTTAGTCTCGAATATTTAGAGTTCGGTTTTTTGGGCTTTTGTTCTCTCATTGCTTTAGTTCTAAGCGTTTCTTCGAGTTCTCTCTTTTCAGTCAAATGTTTCATTTCACGCGACACTTCTTCAGCTGTTAATTGGAACACATCTTCACTCAAATTTTCTTGAGCTTGAGCTGAATCTCTCTCTACTATAACAGGCTGTCGATCGAGAATTATAGGGAACTGTTGGGCACTATCGAGAACATCTTTATAATAACTCATTTGATCGTTAATCTGTTCTTCATCTCCATTGAAGACAAGCCACTCTTCATCGGAATCCAATTCAAATCCAATTGATATCAAGAACTCGAGTCCGCCCTTCAATTCCAAAATTTTTTTTTCAATTTTAATTTTTCTGATTTTTCTAAACTTGTCTCTGTTTTCTGGAGTACTCGTCGATAAATTCGTTACTATCTTATCGAGTGTTGAAATGCATTCTTCTATTCTCTGTTGACAGTCATCAGAAATACTAAAATTACAATTAATAATAGTCATCACTGACAGTAAAGTGAAGTCTTCAGTAAAATTATTTTGAATGTAATCATTGATCTGTTCCATGAGTTTAGCGATTGGTTGCGATTCATTCAATCCTATAGTCGGACAGCTGTACAACTGTTTGGACTCAAATTCGTCATAACGTTTGTCTTTCAGTACCTCTTCCTTAGCCATTGTCTGCGTCTAAAAAAACGAAAAAACCATTTTATAGCACAAGAAGTATCACAAGAAGAACATTTGACGATTACCTCCTCTCTCTCTTTGTCTTTTAGTTTGTATTCTTCACTGATTTTTTTGCGCTCTTCCTGAAGAATATTATCCAAAGTATTAGTTTTATTATGAGATGACTGTTGTCTACCGATCCGACCGATGGCCGCTTCGGCTGCTCTTTGTTTAGAGGCATCATTTCTATTGACATTCAATTGGTTTGATCGCGAAGAAGTGGCGACTGTAGGGTTGTTGTCAGTGAGTCGGTGCCCACTTCCGGCCATTTTGAACTTGGCGTCCAATTTCTTCTTCTTAAAGAAGTCTTTGATTGGGTTCGACATTGATTTCGGTGTAAATAACCCCTAAATCCTGGGCGAGTGCTCTTTCGGCAGTTTGAGCTCAAGTGCTTCGCGACGTAATTGGTCTGAAATTAATCGAATCTTAATTTATGTCTAATTATATTGACTTCAATTAAACCTAAAATTTGTTGCTTTTCTTCTTTTCTCGCTATTAATATTTGTATTCTTGAACCGTAAATATTCCAAAAAATTACTATTAATAATAGGTTTGAAATAAGAATTATAAATAACCAGAACAGCAGTGAATCAAACATTCATTTAATCGTAAATTTCAATTATATTTGTAAACATTCGTAAACATTATAAACAACTTTCACATCAATACAAATATCTGACTCATAGCCTAGTAATGAAAGGTTTGCTTCAAAACATATGACATTTCAATATTGTTTATACTGCTGTTCACATACAACGTCATAAAAACATGAGTTGAGGGGCGTATCAAATGTCAAATAATGTCCAAACGTTTCTCCAGAGGTTCTGTTTTCTGAAAGTCCGCAAAATCGAGAGGGGTTTCAACTTAAAGGGTTTAACGAACAATTTTAAATTTAGCTCAAATTCCTTACGGTCTTAACCAGTGATCGCCGGTATGTGGCCGTTGAGTATCCCAAAGAATCTTGAAAATGAAAAAATTCTTTTAATACCTGTGCTTTTTCTGACCCCATATGCATTTTCAGAATTTTCAGAATCTCCAGAATCACCCACTGGAGCGTCAAAAGTTTGAATACAGGCCCAAACCCTGGGGATAACATTTATACGAAAATATTAGGATTTATTTGCAATAAAATTCAAAATCAACTCTTAATGCAAAACAAATTTTATTTTGAAAGTTATTTTAAAATAAGAGACAGTTAGTTATGAAACGATTGGAAATAAGATTAAAATTTTTGATCACAAAAGGTTTTTCTTAATAAAGATCCGGAATTATAACAAAAAAATTATATTTTACACAACTTTTTAATATCCGATAATTATCTGATAGAGAGTGTGTTCGGTGACAGACAATTGAATGTTAGGTCTTGGCTTAAAAATCAATTATCGCTAACAAATTGGTTTAAAATGGAAACAATTTAAAAATTTTGAGTCTTGGGTTTGATTGAAGTCGAGGCAAAACTCATTGTCCATCAAACCCTTATTCATGTTATTGTAAATTATTTGAAATACTTGTGGTCACAGGCGTTAAATGTGCCCCAAAGACCTCTCATTCATTTCGTTACAACGAAGTGAAGCCAACCTGCGCTTCAAGATTAACAAATATGTTAAAAGCCTTTCAAGCCTTTGAAATTTGCAAACTTGAGGCTCGAGCGCATCGAAAATTTGCCCTATTATTAGTTCGAGTGTCGGTGGTGTTCATTAATTGTTATAACAAAATATCGGACAATTTTCTGAAATAAAATTGAAATTCTATTGAATAAAAGTGAATGATTATTAATTTTATAAACTGAATCCTTTATGTGTTTTGTTATTTTCTTTCATTTTTATTACATTTTTCAATACAATCAAAAAAAGCAAATATTGCAATAATTTTTGGACTCTTTTAGCTTAGATCTCAGCGAAAACTATATATTTGACTTTGACCGCATTCAAAGAACTAACTTTAAGGTTGACCTATAGGTCAAACAATGCAACATTAATGTAGAGAAAGGGGTTCGATATTAGCAAAAAATAGACAGTTTATTAATCCTTATGATGGTGAATAGCATTGGCCCGAAAACTTGGACTTCAAGCTTGAGCTCCTATAAGCGCTGCCCAGAATTCTTGATTTTTGAGCTGCGCTGCGCTCATAACTTATAAACTCCAAGTCAGACGAAATTGAGCTTCAAGTGCAACACAGCTTTTGCTATTCACTACTTATAACGTTTCTTTGATTTGTTTGCAATTAATATGCAATTAATGATTAATTATTCATAATTTTTATATTCTTTATTTATAGTGGAGTACAAGTAATAGTTAAAAATTCAATAAATTATAAGACATTTACAAACATTAATTACAATTATAGATCGAACAGTTTAACAATACTTTCATATTGTACAGTATATTAATGAGCTGTTTATTGGCAGTGTTTTAACTTATTATATGATTCACAGTAAAAATGTTTAGAATGAATGGCAGTTATTAAACAGAATTCGTTGTTTTAAACTTAACTGTTTATGACGGCTATCATCCCATCGATATTTTTATATTAAATTATATGAAAATACGAGTTTAAAGCTATTTAAACACCAACTAAAACCTTTGCTGAAGGATATGTCTATGCAATAAATCTAATAAATAGAATATTAATAAAAATGAGCTAAAATCACACAAAGTTTCTATCTTTAGGTATTTAACTATTATAATAATTTTAAATCATATCAATTTTGAGGTTTGATATACATCAATGGCATCAAAACATGCAATTCGGGAGATTTTATAACTATTTTGGTCTTTTTTGTATAAAAAATTAACCACTTTTTGGGATTGAAAATAAAAAGATAAAAAATTAACAAATGGTTGACAACTAAAACATAGATTTACCAAAAGGAAAGGGAAGATTCAAACTTTCGGCTGATAGGCTGCAAATAGGTTTGTCATATATGCAATTTTTCTCAGAACCTGAGAATAGAATTCAGTAAAAATAAAATTATGAAAAGAATGTATTTTTGGACATTTGTCATAAATTAAATAACTTTTTTAAGTAACAATTTAATAATTTTTAGTCAAGTTTTTGGCAAATAAAACATCAAAATAAATAAAAATACTTAAAGATAGAATCATTGCTATTATAACTATTTTAAGTGATGAGCTCTCACACGATTATATGAAGCAGGAATTGGAAGAAATTCACTTTAGTTAAATATATTTTCTGTTGTAAGTGAATGAAAACATTTGACTAATAGCTTACAAATTAGTTATGATTTTATTGAAAACACAATAATTGCAAACTATTAACGAAATATTTTGATTGATTAAAACAAATAATCATTTTCTATACGCACTCAAACAGATATAGCGTTTATTGGAAACTTAGAAAATATATTAAACTAAAGTGAATTTCTTCCAATTCCTGCTTCATATCTGATTTTAGTTAATTTAATAGTTAAACAAAAGTTTTATTCAATTTGTCGTTATTTTCCTTAATAAAGATTGTATTGAATGCAAAGATACAAACTTGAAAGAGGGTATGAATGGTGCGAATTTTGATCACAAAACTAACTTATAAATAATGAATGGCTTAGAAATAAATGGATAATATGGAAAAAATATATTAATATTTCGTGATTTCTATGAAAATGTGTACTTTCTTGACATAAGTGGTATCTTAACTAAAAATAAACAAAAGTTTGTACTATGACTGAAAAAAGTAATTCAATACAAAATAATGACAATGGGAAAGATCGACGAGAAGATAGCCGTTGGTTAAGTAGAAACTAAAGAAAAAAATCTAAAGCTTCATAATTATGATAAAGGAATTGCAGAAAAAGTGAATTATATTCAATAAGATTGACAAATGATGCCAATGACACAGAACTGGCAGTTTTGTAGTTCAGAATAGAGAGATCATAAAACTCCTATTGTGTAAAGCCTTGACTCAAAAGTTAATGAATATATCCATTAGTCAAAAATCAAAATTAGAAAATTGATTCTAAAAAGTAATTAAACATAAGAAAAGCTAAGACTAAAGTAAAACAATTGCATTTTGTCAAAAGAAGTGACATGTTGTGTATTACTACTGGTGTAGTATTACATAATGTAATGATAATATCATACTATAATAAGATTACTACTGTATTACAGATAATTAGTTTGTACTGTTACAGCACAACTATAGCATAACAATCCAAATCTCATTAATAGAACAATAAATCCTTTCATTTAGACAATAGAATAACATCACCAAAAAAATTTCAATCACTACTAATTATAAGGTTAATATACATTTAGAATAAGTTATGTTAATAATAATTATCAACGAATTGGCAGTGCTTTGCTTAATACATGTCATAATAATTGAATAACAACTGGAACTATGATCAGCTTTCAATTTACAGAAACTGCAGCGAACTTTGAGGTAGAATAACATTCGACTAATTTCAATCAATTAGTGCGTCTCTAATGGCTATCTTTAGTCAATGACAGTATCGTTGCGCTATTTTTTGAAATAAGAAACAATAGTAAAATTCATATAAAACTATTTTATTATAAAAATCAAAACTAAGTCAAATACCAGTTTCAACATCAGGACTAGTTTGTCCCCCACTGTTATCCTTCCTCACAAGGACAGCATCTAATCTGCTCGGTCTCAATAACTTTTGCTGTTGTCCGTAATGTAACGAATTTTGACCATTCATTTGAGTGCGAAAATGGTTGCTTTGATTAGTTGTCGAATATTGTGCTGCCGACGGACTGTTACACATCGGACCAGTATATGTGTTGTGAAGAGATTGCGTTACATTACTATTGGATGGAACTGATTGTTGCTGTCGTTGATGAGCTATCGTTGACTGCGATTGTATATCGTTTTGTGGAAATGATTGATAATCAATAGGACACGAAACAGCATTAGAATAACTGGAATGCCTTTGATTTGATTGAAGTGATGGATAATTACAATTAACTGATGGCGTAACAGATGATGAATTTGGTTTGTTATTAAGATTGTGTTCATTCTGCGAATTCAACATATTTGTCATATTTGGATAGTATTGCGATGTTTTGCCATTTCTTTGATAAGGATATGGAAGTGGGTATGTATTCATTGGAATCTGTGGTGAGTTTTTAGACATATGAAACAATTGTTGCTTAAGTTGCTGTTGTGCTTGACTTGAATGGAAAGAATCGTTAATATTATTTACATTATTCCAGTTATTAGAATGAGAATTATTATTATTATTGTAAACATGCGATGATAATGAAGATGATTCAGACACCGGGTTATAATTGGCAGTGAATATAGGAATTGCATGATTTGTCTTATGTTTAGAGCGTCCAGACTTTCCACTTTTCTGTTTAGAACATTGAGAATCAACACTCGAAGCCTTACTGCTTGTTGAACAGGCAGGAGATACGAGTGAAGACCTATCGTTGTGAGCATTCATTATGATTGTTGGCGTAGAAGCAGGTGATAGGCCTGGAGTGTGTGGTGTTAACGGACGCTCTATTGATACTGATGGGGATGGAGTCCGAGGCGGAGTGTCCGGCGGGGACTTTATTAAGCCTTTGGTTCCATTTATCAGCGAATTTGTAAGATGAGAATTCATATCACTTAAAGGGTTTTCATTCAGTTCAGTATATGTCGAACTTTTTATTGGTTCCGCTATTGAGTTGCGTTTCAGGTGAACATTGTTTTGCAGATTATTTTCTTTAAATTCCACTTCTTTTATGCAATTTAATGAATCGCTCGGTTTGTTTTGCGGCTGATTCTCAGTCACTAAAGCAATAAATTTGTCAAATCTTTTTTCAAACCTTTCCTGCCATTTATGCTTTCCGTTCATAAGAGGAACTGATTCTTCAGTTTTACAATTCGTAAGCTTTCCCTTATTTGCTAAAAGAAATTATATTAAAATTCATTATTTATAACCATAACAATCAATTAAATAGACTTACAATCAGTTTTCTTGTTATCAGGTGTCATACTTCTTATCTTATGGTTGAAGTCTTCAACCTTTTCAGTATCATTTTGGACATTACCTCCAAATCTGATAACAACAGATGGACGACGATTATTGTCGGCATGTTTTGGTGAAGTAGACGGAGATTTAGCAGATCTGATAGAGATTAATATTTGTTAATATGAAACCTATTAAATGATTTCAATTCTCTTACTTTTTCTTATTTGAATGCAATTCATCATAAGCTGATTTGCGTTTATACTTAATATCATTAGCTTTAGAGTACATATCGTTAGGAGAATTGCATTCTTTGACAGACGCACTGTTGTCTTTTCTGTCGATTTTCAAAGTCATAAGCAGTGGTTTTTTATCGTAATTCTTTTCATTCATTTTCTTTGTTGGAAAATGATTTTTAGGCGAATGGCGTTCATCAGTATCTAAGGCACCAAAATTGTCTTTAACAACATTCACGTTTGTGTTCACGTTGTGTCTCATCTTTACTTCATTTTCACGCAAATAAGAAATATGCGATTCTGTATCACATTTATGAATATCATTAGAAATAACTGATATCTTTTCGTTAATTTCTTTTCTTTTATTTTTATTTTCTTGACCTAAATTGGGTTCATTTTTGCGATTAAAAGATTTGGTCGGATATGTATTTTCTTCATTAAGCGCTTGTATGATCATTGACTTGATCCTGTCCTCGAAGTCATGCGATTTAATAGCATTACTAAGATTTCTACTTTTTGAGTCATTTGAAACATTAGCGCTTGAATTGAAAACCGATTGAGGACTACTTTTTATAGGATAATCAATAACTCGAGATTTATTGGATATCATTAGCTGCGACTTTTCAAGACTAAGAACTTCGTTCTCTAATTGACTAACTTTTGAAGACAATTGCTTTTTTTGCTCCAACATAGCGGTCAGTTCTGTTAAAATGTTACTCTTTCGGTATCCGTTTAGAGGTTGACTTGAACTGATAGGATCCAAACGATTACTCTTATTGGAAAGCTTCAGGTTTTCATTCTCTAAAATATGAATTTGTTTTTGAAGCGATGACTCCTGAACTTGTAGGTCCTTATTGTGTGCAACGATTTCTTTTGCTTTATTGAGTAACTCATGAGAAGTGGCGGCTTTAATGCCCAACTCAATTAGTCGAGATTTTAATAAATTTACTCCTTTCTCAAGTAAACCCTTAATATGTTTCTCTAAATAATTTATTTGTGTTATGAGTTCAAGATTTCGCCTCTGAAACAATTTGTTAAAAACAATCAATTTTGAAACAAACAAACAATCATTATTGTAAACTCACTTTTTCGTCATCTATTTGTTGTTTCAACAAATCTTTGTGTTGAGGCGTTTGCATGTATGCAATGAACTGTAATATTTGTTGTTTCCAAGTGTCGAGTAATGTCGTGAGATCTGGAGATACAGAGAATAATGACGTGTCTCTGATTACAACGTTAGGCACTGAAGTGACTCTGCAGGAGGTGTCTAATTTCTGGTCAATACAACCGGGAGCCGGTTCGAGTCTAACACCAGCTGCTGATGAAATGCTTAAAACTGTTTGTGCATGTAATAGATCGAGACCATTAAAACTGATGGTCTTTTTAGCTTTTCTGTTGCCGATGCCGTTCTTTCGCGGTCTACCCGGTCTTCTGCCCGGACTGCTCGAGAGCACAATCTGAGTCTTTTTGCGTTTTGCGCGCTTTATAGCAGCGCTCACCTCCAAAGGATACTTTCTGGGTCGGCCCACTTTATTATATTTCTTTCGCGGCCTGTTTTCCGTTTCCTCATTGCTATCGTGATCACTGCTTCCATTGTGTTGACTGCCACTGCTTTGATTGGTTGAACCTGTCTTACTATTATTGCACCACTCGGACCAGGCCTTACGCGTCCATTTCGGAAATGTCGTCGAGTCTTCTCTCATGTCTTTAGAATCATTTGAAGACGAATCTGTACTTCCGATACTGCTCTCAACTTTTGGAGGCTTTTTAAGTCGCGTATCTTCTTCTGGATACTAATTTAGACGATTTTAATGTTATTTGAAATATAAGTTACTCAGTACTAAAACTAATTATAAAGACCTTTAACTTTGGATTCTTTAATTTTTCAAAATAACGCTCTAGTTTTGTCCTATCAATGATATGAAGATAATACGAGACCGGTTTCCCAGTCCATGAAACTGAACCTTTTTTCGGTTGTATCTCTTTTACGTGCATTATTGTTCCGATATCTATAACAATATCAATCATTTAATAGCAATAAAAATAATCCTTCAATTAATACTAAATACCACTTAAATTCCTATCAGTTATTCGGAAATTTAGAGAACAAAATGCTTTTGAAGAAACAATTTTTGCGCAGTCTTTCATATCAGCGAATCTCTGTTTTAGCATATGATCAACATTTGGGCCAAAAGCAAAATTATTTACAAATATAAATCTGAAACAAAGCATAAACTAAAGCATTAATTGTGAAAAAAGTTTAGGTATACACTACGTGGCACTGTTTATGATTTCCCGATGATCTTCATGGAAGAAGTCGCCCTTCAAGAGCTTGTATTCCCCGTGCTCTTTGCCGTACCATTTCATCCAAAACTTAAACCTTTTGTCCATTGTCTTAACATTTGATAAGATAAAAAAAATTGAACATTTAATCAATATTTTGATTTTAAGTTATGAACAATTAATATATAAATTCATAAAATGTTATTCTCTTATTCATAAAATACAGTAAAAGTATAAAACATTAGAAACCTCTGCATAACTGGCGGGTACGTCTGCTTTCTCAATTCCTATACATTTTCGGCATTTAGTAGAAGCGGCCACTTGTAGGATGACTTGACCGACACCACTGCCCAGATCAACAAAAACGTCGTCTGAACTCAAGCTGACCTCTTCGATCATTTGGGAAATAAATTCAAAAGAAGTTTCGCCATAAACTTCTGGTGAAAAGGGTTCGTATTGGTTTAGCTTTTCGGGATCAGTCACCGAATAATTGTAAACTTTCTGTATAATGTGTTTCAGTAAACCAGTTGAGGGTTTCGATTGAGGCCTAATAGAGGTTCCCTTCCACTGATCAAATAATTCAATTAATAAAACTCATATCAATTTGAATCTAAATTAATAGTATACCAGTTGTAATGCTTTTCCAATAACACCATTATATTTCTCACACAAAGTTCTCATACTTTCATAACTAGGAGTTAATTAAAAAGATATTTAATTATAGGAATAGTGATAAACGCAAAGTAATTAACTTTTTAGTGTCGTAAGCATTCAAAACATTCATTTCCATCGCTTTTTTGATATTTGGATGATCTTCACAGACCCATCTGTAAGGGTTTAATTCATTTTAAATTTATATATTGAAAATCATTTATGCAAAGCATGAATATTATCTGTTAAACGAATTCTTAGACCAACAAAAATAAAACGAGAAGAGGAAATAAAACCAGAAATACCTTAATTACCTGTTTGTGAACGCTTTTTATAGCTCTGCCGTTAGTTTATCTCATTTTCGTTAATTAAAAATTCAAATCAAGTAATTGAGAATTGATTACTATTTTGAATGTCATAATTCTATCTAATTTATTAACATTTGTTTTCATATTATATCACATAAATTACAATTATTTAAACAATTCATTTTTGAATCTGACACTTAAGACACATCACACCTAACAGTAAACCTTGTCTTTTGTTTTTTAAACTTAATCTATGATATGATTCATATGTGAAAAAAAACAAATAAAAGGAAAACTTTAAGCTATAATACAACTCGACTATCATTAGATCCGTTGGTTTTTCCAAAATTTATTTATTTTACGCGTTTCTTAAAAAGTATTCTCGAATTATAGTCTAAACGGCAATAATTTGCTTAAATTAATTGAATGTATGTATGATTTTAAACACAGCATTCATACAGTTAGTAATGGGTTTAATCACAGCTCTAGTGATGGGTTTAATCACAGCTCTAGTGATGGGTTTGAGTCATAACTCAAAAGATGAGTCAATTGTGGATATGATTGACATTACATATGATTTAGTAATGAATATAAAGTAATTAGCAGTAAAAGTATAGAATACCTAATGGTTTCCACAATTTCTATGGCACCGTCGTGTTTGTCCTTAAATTAAATGAATTTATAAAACATTAATCTTATTTCGTAAACAAACATAAAAATAAAACTCAGAATATTTGGGTTAAGATATGATATGAAACGTAAACAGAAGACAAACCAAATATATGATAAAATATTTAATAGGAATGAAAGCGAAAGCGATAATAGAGTTGAGTATTAATATAGGATATGAAGAGATATGTATTGAATGCAATGGGAGTGGAGTGGAGTCGACCGGAGACGAGTTCAATGGCTCTCAGACTTACCGATGTGGACAGTGGCCACTCATATACGGCCTGATCTGCACCGACAGGACTCAAAAGCCTTAACTGAACCATTTCTTAGCCTTCACTTTGAACTGTTAGACAAAAGCCAAGCACTCAACTGACGGACCCTTTAATGATCACATTTTAGGCACAAAAGTGCTGATCAAATGCTATGATATATACATAACCGCCATATTATAACTCTATATCCCTCTCAATACCGCTCATCCCAACTGATGGCATAACTATCGCATCACAACATTCCCATCAAAAGCACTGTGAAATTCATACTCTGACTAATAGGCCTTCCCTTCAATCGATTTCCCCTGCAATCAGACACGCCTTCTCTTTAAGTTCACTTCACTTCTACTTCACTTTTCCCTTCACTTATATTTTCTTGAATTTAGTCTAAGTTTTCAAAACTTTAAAGTTATTATATCTTAAAAGAACTCAACCACTCATCAGATAAAAGTTTGTTCCTCTGCAGCAGACTGTGGCCAATGATCCCTTCGCCCAATGCATGCATAGGGCTATTCATAAGACTGCACTATAGTCTTATATGAAATGTTTGCTTTACTTTTCTTAAGTGAAATTTTTTGATGCTTTACATTATTATTAAATTTATTTTTTTGTAATCAAAACATAAATAACACTGTATTTGTCTTATAAGCCATTTATAGTCTCAAGTCTGACAGAAGTTTTATTCTACCAGAGATTTTGATCAGATATTCGTAAACTTTGACCTTTGAGTCCAAATATATCATAAATCAACAGTTCTCGAGAGATAAAATTGAGAGAATCGGCAGAACTTTGTTCTCCTGATTTAGACTTAACTGTAAGACAATCACTTGTTTCACAAGTATTTGTATACAAATCTCATTTTGACTTCACTCAGTCCTATTGTGGTCAACCGTATACTTAAATTTATTTTCAAATTAAAGCGAGTTTTTTAATAAGTGCTAAAATATTTTTAACCAATTTATTTTTTAAAAATAATGTGAAAAATGAATTATTTAAAGGTTTTGTAGAAAAAAATGAAATGGGGAACTAATCTATAATGATGCTTCCTCAAAATCCAACACTAACTACCCCTATAGCGACAAAATATCTCCAACAAAAATTTTTTTATTTTTCTTGTACCTTAAGTTTAATTTCATTCAAATTGGACTCTATTTATATGTAAATTAGTTCAATAAATTAGAATATTCAACAATTAGAAAGTTTTGCATAAAATTAATAGTTCTTCACATTTCTTTAGAATTGAACAAATTTTTTTAATATAAAATTCAGTTAAAGTCAAATATCTAAAAAACTTTAATTTTGTAGAAAAATTTCTTTCATATTAATATTTGAAGAATTTTTTAACATTATGCCTTTGAAAGTATTATTTTATTAAAGGATATAAAGAGTGTCCGGTTGTGCTCATACGAAAAATTCTAAGACATTGAATATTTAGAATTTATTTTATCGAAATGTTGATCAAAAATAAACATAAGTTTCTTTGATAAGATTGTTGAGAGACTAAGAGTTGGACGAGTTCTTTAAATTACAAAAATTTTAAGTTAATGCCTATCGATAGCAATCTACAGTATAGATACAATCATATATATGGTACAAGTTTTATAGAATGCATGCTTCACAGTCTTATATTATTATATCACTGGAGTATTAAAAATATGAGCTTTCAATTTGTTTCTAATTTAACTAAAATTTTAAAAAATCTAATCACAAGTCGCGGATAGACTTTAAACTTAATAGACTTTGTCGCGTAACACTTGGATCTGTTGCATAGAGCAGTGGTTCTCAAACTTTTTTGCCTCGCGGCTCAATTGCATAGGTTCTCATAGAGGTTAATGTTTGAGACAGTTTGAGAACCGCTGGCAATCAGTGGTAAAGAACATCAATAGAACAAAACAGAATCTGTTGATAATACAAATTAATAAGTTGTGAATCAACTTATTATCTGCTTATTATTAGCACAGCCGTAGACACAGGGGTGGCTATAATAGCACAAAGTATTTAAAATTACTCTCATTTCAAATGAAAGATAAATTGCTCTATCAATAAATTTAGATTTTTCTGTTATTAAATCATTTCTATTATTTTAATAATAAGATTTGCAAAAATTATAAACAGATTATAAGGAGCTGTTACTCATTAGCAGCTCTTTTGTAGGCTTTGTATTGAATAACATTTAAACAATAAAAAGTCGCAACAATTAAAATAATTGTAAAATCATTTAACACAATATATATTCTAATGAGAAAATTTTCAAAAATAATTTAAACAATATCTATAAGAATAGAATTTATTTTAGAAATTCTAAAAAATTAAGTGAAATATTCCGAAACCGATCGTCACATATTTATTTGATACATAGCCCTAATCCAGACTCAAGTAATTGTTCCCCAAAAGAATGGCGAATCCAAAAGAAGCTGAAAAAAAGTCAATTTCTATCGATAGTCAGACTAGTACTGCATCTGATAGTTCTAATGATCTGTGTCCACCCGCTGTCACATCAAAGGGTTTCTCTATTGGTCAACAGCTAGGTGAAGGCGCTTTTTCTAAGGTATATAAGGCTCAGTGGACTCAAAAACCTGGCGAAGTGCTGGCCTGTAAGCGCTTTGATTTGACAGTTGAGGGTCAAGAGCAGTGGCGAGAGAAATGCCTCAAACAAGAAATGAAAATAATGTTGAAATTAAGACATCCGAACATAGTGCGGGCCTATGATGTGATTAAGACCAGAAAAGCGGCCTTTATTTTCATGAAGTTTGCAAAGAACGGAAATATTTATGATTATATGCAAAGAGAGGGAAAACCAATCAAAGAACCCAAAGCTAAGAGTTGGTTCAGAGATATAACGAGTGCTGTCACATATCTTCACTCTAAAGGTATAGCCCATCGAGACATTAAACTGGAAAACTTTCTTCTCGATGAAGACTATACAGCACTTCTCGCTGACTTTGGGTTCTCGTGTTTGGCTTTGGACAAGAAAACGGAGAAACTAATGAAAGGCACCAAATGTGGTACAGATCTCTATCAGTCACCTGAAGTGCATCTATTGGAAGTCGGACACGTTTATGATGCAAAAAAGGCTGATATGTATGCGATGGGAGTTTCTCTCTTTGAAATGTTAAACTTTGTCAAACCTTTCGGACAGGACTTCATCCCAACTGCAGCAGCGGTAGCAGATTATGTCAGACGACAGAAGAGTCGAAGCTATACTTTCAACAAAGCTCTAGTATTATCTAATAGTGCGAAAGATCTGATACATCTGTTACTAGAACCTCAACCTAACCAAAGGATTAGTGCAGAAAATGCAATGAAACACAACTGGCTCTCAGTTAACAGTAATAAAGAATAATTAAATCTCCACTTATTTATTGAAATAAATGAAATACATATATAATGTGATATATTTTATGTTAAAATGAGTTTAATTTTATTCAATTTAATATATTCTTTAACTAAACAAAACTCAATATTCTCTGTGTCCTCTTCTTTCTCACTCTGGGCTCTATGTGTGTGCCCGTACTGTACACACAAATTAAGAAGAAATTTTTTGAGTTTGATGTCTAGTATGCGATGGACCGAACATTTTTTACATACAGGCATAGATACGACTATTCTTGCAAAAGACTATTTTCAAAATCTCAAAATTAATGGAAAATCATTATTATATTTTCTATAATTTAGGTTCTATTTAATTCAAATTTAATTGTCATTTACTTTTGGACAGTACAGTATAGCAATGGTTTTGTATACTTTAGAGCATAGTTGCCGAACTGTATGCCCGCGGGCAAAATTATGCCCGCGGAGACTTAAAGCTGTGCCCGCGACCACTTTGAA